>JAMSGN010000114.1:0-137424 GCA_030462905.1 Jamesozyma gamospora
AACTGTCAAGTTATAGAAGACAACAATCAACAGTTATAGAATAACAATCAAGTTTATTTATATTTATATATATAGTCAATAGACAATTATTAAGTGTTATACTAAGATATCTGGTTATTTAATAAGATTAGAGAGTATCTTCGTATTAAATAACATTTTAGAGACAATACAAGTTATATTAGGCGCTAGGTATCTTTATATATCACAAATAAACCATTTTCATTTGTATTTCAATAAAATTATGTTTTAAATTTATCAATAAATAGAGTATCTTGAGAAATAAAATGCAAGATAAAGAACTACAATCAATTTTAAACCATTCTGATGGAGTATTTATATTAATATCAATAAAATATTATAATTAATATAAAATAATTAAAGGTAAATTTTGAAAATTTAATGTTGTTATCAATTTTTTTTTTTTAAAGATTGATAAAACATTTTGATTCAAATAGACTAAACTTTGATAATAAATTAGAGTATTTAATTGAAAATCCTCTAATTTATGCTTGTATAATTTAACTTTATGAATCTCTAAAATAATCTGTGCTAAATTACATAAGATAATTAAAATTAATGGTAATAATTTCAGTTTGAAGATAGATGAGTTATGTATATATTATAGTTTGTAAAAAATTGTCTGAATTATTTTTTGGTAAGCATACTATAAACGATTAACAGAGAATAAAGTTCTTAACTTCTGCATTTTAAAGTAAAAGAAAAAATTCTGAATGGAGTTGTGCAAGATAAACTTAAAACTAAGACAAAGATACTTGTGCATTGTTGTTAGTAATATTGGATGATTTAAGTAAAATATTCTTATTTTATTATTACACCTGTCGTGCCGATGTTTGGGTTTAATGAATAATCCATTTTCTAATTTATTAAAAAATTTCAATTGTCAGAAAGATTTATATAATAAAAACAAAAAAAATACAAACATATATATCAAAATAAATCATTTCAAAGAATCATTATGGTTTCTGTTCCTGAATTAAAAAATTATATGGATAAAAAAATTTTAATTAATTTAAATAGTGAAAGAAAAATTGCCGGTATACTTCGTGGTTATGATATTTTTTTAAATTTAGTCATTGATGATGCTATAAATTTAACAAATGATCAAACAAATTATTCTTTAGGTTCACAAACAATTATTAGAGGTAATTCAATAGTGTCATTAGAATGTTTAGAAACGATAACATAAGTCACATATATATATGTATATATACATATATAAAACTTAATTATTAAAATCTAATTTGCATTTCAATACCGATTTCGGAATAATTACATTTTTGATAAAAATTAACATTTTTTAAATCACAATCTAAAATTATTTTATAACAATTTTTATCTTTACCAATTTTAGTTAGTTTTTCAATTAAAATTTTACCTAATTTTTTACCTTGAAATTTATTTTTAACTGAAATATCTTCAATGTGACCTACTAAACCACCATTATGAATAATTTTTTGTTCAATGAAAATCGTTCCAATGGCTGCAATTTCTTCTGAATCACCATATGTAATAACATAAACGTTATAAACATTTTCTTCTTTATTTTGAATTAATTTAATTGAATTCCAATAATTTATTATTTCTTCATATTTTTCAAAATTAATATTCTCAACAGCTGTTAAACTTTCTAAAGTTTCTTTAACACCTTCAAAATCTTTTAATGAAATTTTTCTAAAATTAAATCCTTCAGGAAGTTCCATAATTATAAGTAAATAAGATTAAGTAGCAATATATTTTTTTAAAATAATAAAGATAAATAATATAATAATTTATTATAATCTCTTGAGAATGAGATTATGTTTCATTTATTATTTTATTTCTTAATTGTCACCTTCTTAAATATAGTAATAATGGCTAAAAATAGTAAAAAGAAAAACAAAAAAAAATAAAGGTTGGAGATTTATAAAATGGTAAAAAGGAAATAGCCCTGTAGGGGGCTCGAACCCCTAACCTTGTGATTAAGAGTCACACGCGCTACCGATTGCGCCAACAAGGCTTATTTTTATGAAAAATACTTTGGTTATTAGTATATTTAACGACAAACATTTTGTAACAAAATTATTTTAATTTTTGTTGAAAATTAAAATTAAAAGTATTAATTATATGTTATTAATTTAAAAGTAATAAAATTTGGTTTCCTTTTTTTGTTTTTCTGTGTTTTTGTTGTATTTCTTTTTGTTTTTATGTTTTGTTTATTTTCAAAGTGAATAGCTTAAGAAAAAAAAGATAAAAAAAAGAAAAAATTTTAAAGAAAATTACAAAACTACTAATAAATATTTGACATCTCAAATTATATTCATTTATTTACCACTCTTTATAGTCTATAGTACATTCACGTAATTGCCAAGAATGAATGTTACAGTCACTGAGGTTACGGTCATCATCACTCAGGTTTAGTATATAGTGACACAATTTTATATATCAAGTAACAACAGATGTATTTATTTTGCAAATTACTGCTAAAACCACCATTCAGCTCTTTAACCAGAACCAAACCCAACAAAACACCACTATCAATGTAAAAATACAACTATTTTCAACTGTTTTTTCATTAAATTTTTTTTTGCAGCAAAATATCATCACTTTCAACGAAATTCTGCATAATTTTTTCACTGAAAAATTTTTTTTTTCCTTTCCTGTTAGACAAAATTTTTTTTCTGCTCATCGAAAATAATAAAAAATAAAGAGAATTGATTCAATAGAAAAAACATTGGACATTTATTGAAATAATATATTATTAAATAGACACATTTTATAAGAATCATAACCCAAACATCAAATCTCACTAAAGTTAGAAAATAAAATGGGCAATCTTATAAAACCTCCAACTGATGCAAGAACTGCTCATTTTCATACTCTTGAAAGAGAAAAACGTTTCATCAATCCTCCAAAGGATAAATCTGCTTTCCCATTATTAGAAGAAGCTGTCGAACCTCATATTGGTTCTTTCAATGCTTTAACTGAAGGTTCTGATGGTGGTTTACTAAATTTAGGTGTCAAAGATATTGGTGAAAAAATTATCTTTGATGGTAAACCTTCAACAACTGATGAAAATGAAATTAATGATAATAAATATTTAGGTAATAAATTATCAATCAATGTTGAACAAGTTTCAATTGCAAAACCAATGTCAAATGATGGCGTTTCAGCTGCTGTTGAAAGAAAAATTTTCCCAAGTGAATCAAGACAAAGATTATCTTCTTATAAAGGTAAATTAATGTTAAAATTAAAATGGTCTGTTAACGATGGTGATGAAATTTTCACAGAAGTTAGAGATTGTGGTGGTTTACCAATTATGTTACAAAGTAATAGATGTCATTTAAATAATTTATCACCATATGATTTAGTTAAACAAAAAGAAGAATCTGATGAAATGGGTGGTTATTTTATTATTAATGGTATTGAAAAATTAATCAGAATGTTAATTGTTCAACGTAGAAATCATCCAATGGCTATTATTAGACCAAGTTTTACTAATAGAGGTGCTTCTTATTCTCAATTTGGTATTCAAATTAGATCTGTTAGACCTGATCAAACATCTCAAACTAATGTTTTACATTATTTAAATGATGGTCAAGTTACTTTTAGATTTTCTTGGAGAAAAAATGAATATTTAATTCCTGTTGTTATGATTTTAAAAGCTTTATGTGATACAAATGATAGAGAAATTTTTGATGGTATTGTAGGTTCAGATGTTTCAAACTCTTTCTTAACTGATCGTTTAGAATTATTATTACGTGGTTTCAAAAATAAATATCCAACTTTAAATAATCGTACCCAAGTATTACAATATTTAGGTGATAAATTCCGTTTCGTATTTCAAGCATCTCCAGATAAATCTGATTTTGAAGTTGGTCAAGAAGTTTTGAATCGTATTGTCCTAGTTCATTTAGGTCAAAATAATAATCAAGATAAATCAAGAATGTTATTATTTATGATTAGAAAATTATATTCTTTAGTTGCTGGTGAATGTACTCCAGATAATCCAGATGCAACACAACATCAAGAAGTTCTTTTAGGTGGGTTCTTATATGGTATGATTATAAAAGAAAAAATTGATGAATATTTACAAAATATTACTCAACAAATTAGAGCTGATATTAATCGTGGTGTTGCAATTAATTTTAAATCTCGTAAATATATGTCAAGAGTATTAATGAGAGTTAATGAAAATATTGGTTCAAAATTACAATATTTCTTATCGACTGGTAATTTAGTTTCCCAATCTGGTTTAGATTTACAACAAGTTTCTGGTTATACAGTTGTTGCTGAAAAGATTAATTTCTATCGTTTTATTTCACATTTTAGAATGGTTCATAGAGGTTCATTTTTTGCTCAATTAAAGACAACAACTGTTAGAAAATTATTACCTGAATCATGGGGGTTTTTATGTCCTGTTCATACACCTGATGGTTCACCATGTGGTTTATTAAATCATTTTGCCCATAAATGTAAAATTTCAACAAAACAATCTGATGTTTCAAAGATTCCAAATCTTTTATATTCATTAGGTGTTCAACCTGCTTCTCATACTTTTGCAGCAGGTCCATCATTATGTTGTATTCAATTAGATGGTAAAATCATTGGTTGGACATCACACGAACAAGGTAAAATTATTGCTGATACTTTAAGATTTTTAAAAGTCGAAGGTAAAACATCAGGTTTACCATTAGATTTAGAAATTGGTTACGTTCCACCATCAACAAAAGGTCAATATCCTGGTTTATACATCTTTGGTGGTCATTCAAGAATGATGCGTCCAGTTCGTTATTTACCATTAGATAAAGAAGATATTGTTGGACCATTTGAACAAGTTTATATGGATATTGCTGTCACGCCACAAGAAATTCAAAATAATATTCATTCACATGTTGAATTTACACCAACAAATATTTTATCAATCTTAGCTAATTTAACACCATTTTCTGATTTTAATCAATCACCAAGAAATATGTACCAATGTCAAATGGGTAAACAAACAATGGGTACACCAGGTGTTGCATTAGTTCATCGTTCTGATAATAAATTGTACAGAATTCAATCAGGCCAAACACCAATTGTTAAAGCAAATCTTTATGATGATTATGGTATGGATAATTTTCCAAATGGTACAAATGCAGTTGTTGCAGTTATTTCATATACAGGTTATGATATGGATGATGCGATGATTATTAATAAATCAACAGATGAAAGAGGTTTTGCTTATGGTACAATGTATAAAGTTGAAAAAATTGATTTATCATTAAATAGAAGTCGTGGTGATCCAATTACACAACATTTCGGTTTTGGTGATGATGAATGGCCAAAGGAATGGTTAGAAAAATTAGATGATGATGGTTTACCATATATTGGTACTTACTTGGAAGAAGGTGATCCAATTTGTGCATATTTTGATGATACATTAAATAAGACAAAAATTAAAACATATCATTCATCTGAACCTGGTTATATTGAAGAAGTTAATTTAATTGGTGATGATTCAAATAAATTTCAAGAATTACAAAGTATTAGTATTAAATATAGAATTAGAAGAACACCACAAATTGGTGATAAATTTTCATCAAGACATGGTCAAAAGGGTGTTTGTTCAAGAAAATGGCCAACTATCGATATGCCATTTAGTGAAACAGGTATTCAACCAGATATTATTATTAATCCACATGCTTTCCCATCACGTATGACAATTGGTATGTTTGTTGAATCTTTGGCTGGTAAAGCAGGTGCATTACATGGTATGGCACATGATGCCACACCATGGATATTTAATGAAGACGATACACCAGCAGATTATTTTGGTGAACAATTAATTAAATCAGGTTATAATTATCATGGTAATGAACCAATGTATTCAGGTGCCACAGGTGAAGAATTAAGAGCAGATATTTATGTTGGTGTTGTTTATTACCAAAGATTACGTCATATGGTTAATGATAAATTTCAAGTTCGTTCTACAGGTCCTGTTAATAGTTTGACAATGCAACCTGTTAAAGGTAGAAAGAGACATGGTGGTATTCGTGTTGGTGAAATGGAAAGAGATGCATTAATTGGTCATGGTACATCATTTTTATTACAAGATCGTTTATTAAATTCATCAGATTATACTCAAACATCAGTTTGTCGTGAATGTGGTTCTATCTTAAATACTCAGCAAAGTGTACCAAGAATTGGTGCCATGACAACAGTATGTTGTCGTCGTTGTTCTGTTACATTTGATGATGCTAAGAAGATGATATCAAAATATGAAGGAGAAGAAAACATATTTATTGATCAATCACAAATTTGGGAAGATGGTCAAGGTAATAAATTTGTTGGTGGTAACGATACTACAACAGTTGCAATTCCATTTGTATTAAAATATCTTGATTCTGAATTAACAGCCATGGGTATCAGATTACGTTACAACGTTGAACCTAAATAGATAACCTTCAAACTTTCTCATACACTCTTCATTATATAACATCATACCTGTACTATAGATTTAGATTATTATATACTACTCGATATTTCAAACAAAAGAAAACTATACACTATTATTACTAATTCTATTAGCCTTGAACCCTGACTCACCCAATCAGGGCATTGCCAAGCCCTAGCCGAACCCTTGTTGCAGATTCGGGCATTCGGAATTTCCCAAAACGGCAAAAATGATTTTCTTAACGAGGCGAAGTAAAAAAAAAAAGTGTAAATTCCACCCAAAAAATTCTCTGAATGGTAAAACAAAGCTTTTTCACTTACAAAAATTAGCACAAAGCTTGGCAAAATTGTAACAACGATTGGAAACAGCCATGTGGTTTGTTACAGTAAAGTTGCAGATTTTTAATCACTTAATCTTATTGAAAATAAGATTTCATGATTAGGGCTGCGGTAAATCACTTTGATAAAAGTATCGCCACTAATCTTTTCAAATAGTAATTTAGACTTTTAAATATCAGTAAATTAACAAAACAAACAAACAAATAAATAAATAATCTTTGATAAATTAGTTAATTATTAATTAATCAGATAGTTTAACGAACGAAGAATACACACACACACATATATATATCGACATATATTATGACTGACAACCCCTTCGAATTACGTCCAGGAGAGGATCAAGATCAACCTGATCAAGCTTTACTTACCGCTGAAGCTTTATCAAAGCCAAATGCTTCTTTAGAGTTTTGTACTCTTTCCACTCAAGAAACTCTACAAAGATTAGATACTAATGTCATTGAAGGTTTATCATCCATTGAAGAAGTCGAGAAGAGAAGAGAAATTCATGGAACTAATGAAATCAATATGGATGAAGAAGAATCACTTTGGAAAAAATTTTTGTCAAATTTTATTGAAGATCGTTTAATTCTTTTATTAATTGGTTCTGCAATCGTTTCAGCTATAATGAAAAATATCGATGATGCAATAAGTATTACTTTAGCGATTGTCATTGTCGTAACAGTTGGTTTTGTTCAAGAATATAAATCTGAAAAATCTTTAGAAGCTTTAAATAAATTAGTTCCAGCAACTTGTCATTTAATTAGAGCCGGTAGAACATCAAATGTTTTGGCATCAACTTTAGTACCTGGCGATCTTGTTTTATTTAAAATTGGTGATAGAATTCCAGCTGATTTGAGAATAATGGAATCCGTAGATTTATCAATTGATGAAAGTAGTTTAACAGGTGAAACTGATCCAGTACATAAATCCGCAAAACATGTTGATGTATCAGATTATGAAGATCAATCAAATTTTATCGTTCCTATAGCTGAAAGATCATCAATTGCTCATATGGGTACTTTAGTTAAAGAAGGTCACGGTAAAGGTCTTGTTGTTGGAACTGGTATGAATACAGCTTTCGGTTCTGTCTTTGAAATGATGAATAGTATTGATAAACCAAAGACTCCATTACAATCTTCAATGGATAAACTAGGTAAAGAATTATCATTATTTAGTTTTATTATTATTGGTTTAATTTGTCTAATTGGTATATTTCAAGGTAGATCATGGTTAGAAATGTTTCAAATTTCTGTTTCATTAGCTGTAGCGGCTATCCCAGAAGGTCTTCCAATTATTGTTACTGTGACACTAGCTTTAGGTGTCCTTAGAATGGCTAATCGTAAAGCTATAGTTAAGAGATTACCCAGTGTTGAAACGCTGGGTTCAGTCAATGTAATTTGTTCTGATAAGACTGGTACTTTAACCTCGAATCATATGACTGTATCAATGATTTGGTGTTTGAGTAGTATGGAAAATAAAACAAATATGTTAAATGTTGATAAGATTAAAGATTCAAATTTACAAACTCATTTAACTGATGATGTTAAAGAAACTTTAAAGATAGCAAACTTATGTAATAATGCTACTTTTGCTCAGGAACATGGATCTTTCTTAGGTAATCCAACTGATATTGCTTTGATGGAAGTTTTACCAAAATTTAAATTAACTGATTTAAGATCAAATTTTAAAAAAATTCAAGAAATTCCATTTAGTTCAAAGAGAAAATTTATGGCAACAAAGATTGAAGATACAAAGACAAATAATATTACTTTATATGTTAAAGGTGCATTTGAAAAAGTACTTGAACGTTCAAAGTATTTTATATCTGAGAAGGGTAAAATTGAACTCTTGAAGGAATCTGATAGAAAGACAATTTTAGAGACTGCATCTTTTATGGCCTCTGAAGGTTTAAGAGTTTTGACTTTTGCTAAATTACAACTATCTAATGATAAGACAAACGAAATTAAACTTATTGATAATGATGTAAATGATTTAATCTTTACTGGGTTAATTGGTATGAATGATCCACCTAGACCAAATGTAAAATCAGCCGTTGAGCAGTTATTACAAGGTGGTGTACATATTATAATGATAACAGGTGATGCAGAAAATACAGCTGTTAATATTGCAAGACAAATTGGTATTCCTGTTGTTGATCCAAAATTATCTGTGTTAAGTGGTGAAAAATTAGATCATATGTCTGATGATCAATTAGCTAATGTAATTGATCATGTGAATATTTTTGCTCGTGCAACTCCAGAACATAAATTAAATATTGTTCGTGCTTTGAGAAAAAGAGGTGATATTGTTGCCATGACTGGTGATGGTGTTAATGATGCTCCAGCATTGAAATTAGCTGATATTGGTGTATCAATGGGGATAATGGGTACAGATGTGGCCAAGGAAGCTTCTGATATGGTTTTAACTGATGGTGATTTTAGTACTATTCTTACAGCTATCGAAGAAGGTAAAGGTATCTTTAATAATATCCAAAATTTTTTAACATTTCAATTATCTACTTCAATTGCTGCTTTATCATTAATTGCATTATCAACCACCTTTAAGTTACCAAATCCATTAAATGCAATGCAAATCTTGTGGATTAATATTTTAATGGATGGTCCACCTGCTCAATCATTGGGTGTTGAACCAGTCGATCATGAAGTTATGAAGAAACCACCAAGAAAACGTTCAGAAAGAATTTTAACTGGTACTGTATTAGCAAGATTAATTGGTACAGCAATCTTTATTATATTGGGAACAATATTTATCTTCGTTAAAGAAATGGCAGAAGATGAACAAGTTACCGCAAGAGATACAACAATGACATTTACTTGTTTTGTATTTTTTGACATGTTTAATGCATTAGCATGTAGGCATTCAACAAAATCCATCTTTGAAATTGGATTTTTCACAAATAAAATGTTTAATATAGCCGTTGGATTATCATTAATAGGTCAAATGTGTGCAATTTATGTACCATTTTTCCAAAAAATTTTCAAAACAGAAAGTTTAAATGGAATTGATCTATTATTATTACTTGGTGTTAGTAGTACAGTATTTTTTGCAGATGAATTAAGAAAATTATGGATTAAATGGAAAAATTCAAGAGATTCTGATGAGGTAACTGTTGTATATAATAATGAAGTTTAAATAACATTCTGAAAATATATATACTTAAAGATAAGAAATCATATATATATATATATTTATTTATATAGGACATAATTGTATTTAGTATTTTTAAAAAAATTTTACATATTCTTTGTTTAAAAATAAAAAATTCTTAAAAAGGTAAACAATTATTTGCAGCTGCTTTTTGTAATCTATTCATAACAGCAAGACCTTGATCTTCTTCAGATATACCTTCAACAAAGATAATATCAACTTTATCAATTTCATCAACTTTTCTTAATGCGGCAAATAAATTCGCTTGAATTTGTTCACCATTATGACCTAATGTTTGAATAATGTATTCAAATTTATTATTATTAGTAATATCTTTTAAATCATTAATTGATAGATCATCTAAATATTTAGTTGTTAAAATAGCAATTTTTTTAATATTATCTTTGTCAATATTATCTTGTAAAATTTTTTTAAAATTATTTAATTTATTATTAGAGTCATTATTCTCGGGTAATAATAATATTACACTAGCAGATGGCGAGTAATGTTTATATTTCATCCCTGGAGTTCTAACTTTTTCATCTTTATTAACATTTTTTTTATTTTCAACTTTACAATTAATCCATTCATTACCCCCTAATTTAATAATTTCTTCATAAGTAAATCCACCAGGTCTTAAAAGCATTGGTGGATTACAAAGACCATCGACAACAGTACTTTCAACACCAACTTTACATGGACCACCATCTAAGATTAAAGGGATTTTTGTATTAAGGTCATGATAAACATGAGAAGCTAATGTTGGAGATGGTCTAGTTGATGCATTAGCTGATGGAGCAGCTATTGGTGTATCACTTAAAGCAATTAATGCTCTTGCAATAGGATTCGATGGAATACGCACAGCAAAAGTTGATTGATTAGCTGTAGTTAATTTTGAAAGCGTATTAATATCTGGCGATGGAACTGGAAGTAAAATAGTTAATGGACCTGGCCATAGTTTTTCAATTAATGGATGATATATCTTTGGAATATTTTTCAATATATTTTCTTGTGATAAATTGAAATCTTTAAAAATTTTTCTATTTAATTGATCAATAGATGAAATGTGAGTAATTAAAGGATTATCACTTGGTCTATTTTTAGCTTTATATATATTAAGAACAGAATTATCGTTTAATGATGAGCCACCTAATCCATAAACTGTTTCAGTTGGAAAAGCAACAGTTTCATCAGTATCCCTTATAATTTTAGCTGCTTCTAGTAATGCAGTCTCACTTTTTGCATCAGTTATCGTTGGTAAAGAACCATCTATTACAGAATTACTGGAAAAATGAATAGAATTTGGGTCAACGTTTAAAATTTTTGTGTTAAAGAGTGACGGTATAGACATTCTAGCTGAAGAAAGAAATCTTCTTATTAACATAAACGGTTATAAACAAGATAAAAAAGATATTAAAAAATCAAAGAGTTGATTTACATCCACGAATGAAATGTATATTAAAGATAATTTGCTAAGTAAATTTGTCATGTTTGCACCAACAAGTGCACCTTCAATTCTGTATCAATCGCATTATTGTTATGCCAAAATGGCGATGAGCTGCACAAAATTTTTTTTCAGTTCGAATCATTCGAAACGAGTTTGGAAAAATAGGGTTTTCAAATGCCCTAATTGAAAAGATATGAAGAATATTTGCAGAATTTCATGAAAACAAATTTATTTGATAGTCAACAAACAATCTCGAATCTTTTTGGCAAGTTCAATCAGGGCATTCGTATGTGTATACTGACCAGATGCATGTAAAAACACCAGACATATCGCTCTTTTCAGTCTGACCAATTTTAAGTGATTTTAAACATCGTGGAGTGAGATTCAATTCTTTACTCGCATTACTAAATGTCAAAGTATTTATCACATTTATGAAAACATGTCTATGTGTCAAGAATTTCATTTCAGTAATTGTAGCAAAAGTCGAAGAAGTTATTTTTTTTGGAGAAGTGAATAGAAGTGAATTATCTTCATCGACTTTTGTGTTTAATAATAAAACATATGAAACAATGAAAAATATTAGAATACCAATTCTGAAAAGAATTTCCAAATTAGAAACCCAAACCTTTGCATTTTTAGTGTTCAATCGTTGATGAAATCACAAAAATGACAGTTGTTTCGCTGTTATGTTGGTAACCTACGATAACGCAGCAAACTCTTGTCATTTCTTATCCAAAGTCAATTTATTCCATTGAACTGTCTTCCGACTATTAATATGAGTTAATATCACGCAAAACTGTGGACACAAATGTCCAAAAACAGTATTTTTAAAAAATATCCTAGATTAGACGACTTCATTGTTGGTATGTACGTTGATAATGCTGCAAACATGCTCAAAGTACCACTAGATTTACAAAATAACAATATATTAGGATCATTTTTTAGGATATGTGCCATGTTTTTTCATAGTACTAGTCTTATGAATATTTAGCTGTTTAAAGACATAGAAATAGATAAAATATTTCCTATAATCTACGCACAACCGATATGAATCATTTTCTCACTGAAGGTAGATCTAATCCTTATGCATTATGGTTGATTTTTTTCCACCACTTTAAATGGACCCAGATATATGGGTTGGACCCTAATAAATTTACCAGCTGAAAAATAAGCATCTCTATGTAGCAGAGCAAAATCGCCAATTTTAAACTGTATATCCTTCTTCCCGTGGTTTTTCAAAGTTTCGTTGGTTATCGTAGCTTCTCCCTGGTATTCTTTTGTTCTTAATGTAATTGAGTTTAATGTTTTACTTAAATCAACCATACTTGCTCCTTGAATAAACAATTTTAGCCATTCTACATTAATAATTCTATGCAATTTTCTCGCTGTAGGTAGATCTAATTCATATCCATTATCGTCAATCTTTTTTACCACCTTAAATGGACCTATATATATGGGCTAGATCAATTACACCCGTCGCACCTATCTCTTTGTTACATGAGATAAAGTAAGCTCTCTTTGAAAAATTGTCAATTACAACCAAAAAAAAGGTTCATTTGAAAGGTAAAATTTCAGAAGATGGTATCAAAATAGGAATTGTAAAACAAGATATATTTTCAAATTTTTTTATGTCAAAAATTAATATCCATGAAAATGGAAATCAATGGAAAACTGGTAATATAATCAATGATATTAGTGATCATATTGTATTTTGCAGAAAATAATAGTTTTTTTAAATGGAATAAAAGATAGTACACCTAAAAAAGTCTTTGTCTAAAAAAATTTGCAAAAAAATTAAATAAGATATATTTGTATGAAGTCATTTACCAGGACCAAGTGGTTATCAGCTTTCGAAGTATTGAAAAGATTAATAGATTTAATGTCATCGCCACATGTGATATTTTAAGAACTAAATTTGATAGTAATGATATCATTGCAATTAAGGGAAACAAATCTTATTTCACCATTCAGATGTTTTTGTGAGTTATTGTCAAAGGTTTCATATACCATTAATTTTTTCCATTCCTCTGCCTCGATTATACAAAGGGACAATGGAAGAGAAGGGACTATTCTATCTAAAAAGCACTCTTCTTCAATACAGACATACAAATCCTTAATTGAATTTGTGATAAAAATAAATAAATATTTTGAAAAATATAGTGATAATGATAGTTTTTGAAAGTTAATGCAAACAAGTAATAGGTGTGATTTTTTTATTTTGAAATAAATTTGATTGAAAAATGCTACTACCTAATTTGATGAATTGTTTGTTTAGCAGTATTTAAATACCTCAATTCATGCTGAAAAGTTACTTAGTTTGGCAAAACGATTCTTATAGAATTATAGAGCTTAATTATCTAATAAAACCTTTGAGACATACTTTGTTTGTTTGTTTTTTTAACGTAATAAAAACTTTGTAAATCATGTATAAATAGACTAGAATTATTTTTTTATGTATTGCAATTTTTTTTTAATTATTAAAATTAATGTTTTGCATTTTATATATTATTTTTTGATGAAAACTTACATTTTTTTTGTTTGTATCTTTAAAAAATAAATAAAATTAAAATAAAAAATTATAAACACTTGTGATATAATAAATGGTCCTACCAGTAACTCAAAGTAATTAATATTTATCCAAATCAATTCGTTTAAATGTTTTGTCTTCTTTTTTACTTAATTGATTGCAATATTAATTTTTATACTTACTCTAATCTGCTTATTATTTTTGAGTTTTATTATTTAACAGGATTTTGATTCCACATCTATAAATTGAAGCAATGATAAATGTTGTCATTTCCAAAATTTACGTAGTATAAAATTATATCTAAGATATATTAAACTTTAAATTGGATAGAAATTTTTAATTTCATATCATTATAAATTTTTATATATTCAAAAAAAAAAAAATGTAATGTAGTACCACAATCAAATGTCAATGTTAATGACTACTTGATCTTAATATAATACCTATAAAATAACATATAATATCATACACGTTGAATCAAATTCGTTGAGATTAATTTATAAATATGGTAGTTGGTCACAAAGAGTGTTCACATGTTCCAATATTGTAATTTATTAAATAAAACTGTTATTAAGTATAAAAATTAAAATTATATTGAATGAAAATATAACCCTTCTCAGACATTTATAAACTTTCTTGTCCTAAAACAAACATTATCAAAACCATTAAATTAAGCGCAAGTGGTTTAGTGGTAAAATCCAACGTTGCCATCGTTGGGCCCCCGGTTCGATTCCGGGCTTGCGCAGTATAGTTTTTACCTTTTTCTACACTATTGGGTGTGTATGGGTTTTATGTTTTTCTCGATATCTTAATAAAACTGTTTTAATTTATTAAAATAAACTTGTTGTAATAATAATATTTATGTATTAAAACCCTATTTTATATAATTAGCGGAAAAAAAAAAATTTTTTTACTAACTATGTCAAATTTAAATAATGATGATTCATTTTTAAAGATTGATGATGATTTAGATGGTGTTGATGATTTTATAACAGAATCAAATCCATTTAATGATTCAAATATAATTAATGATGATTCAAATAGATATAATAATGAAATGAATAATGAAATGAATAATGAAAATGAAAATAAAGAATTACCACCTGGATTAATCAATTATTATTCAAAGTTTTTTCAAATTAATTCAAAATCATTTAAATTAAAATTTTTAAATAGTTTAAATTTTAATAAGACAATCTTTGAAGATAAAGATGAAAAAAATGTAAAAGAATTATTTGGACCCATTTGGATAATTTTTACTATAATTTTTTTAAAAATTTTTATTCCATTTTTAATTAATTTAATTTATTTTAATTTAATTAAAGGTATTAAGATTAATAATAATAATAATGATAAAATTTATTGGAATTTAATTCATTCAATTTGGTTATTTTGTATTTATACATTTTTAGTACCATTTATTATATTACAAATAATTTTAAAAGAAGATAATGAGAATGAAAATGATAATAATGAAAGTGAAAATGATATTATTACGAATAATTTAAAGATAAATAAAGAAGTTAAAAGTTTAATTGGATTAATTAATGTTTATGGATATGGTAATAGCATATGGTTAATTTTTTTACCAATATTTGATTTTTTAGAAAAATTTAATGATAATAATAAATCAATTTTTTTCATTAAATGGATTTTAATTAGTATAATTTGGTTAAAGATGGTTCAGTATATGAATAATCAAATTTATAATGGTAATAATAATTATTATTCAAGATTATCATTTTCAATGATTTTTATATTAAGTTTTTTCACAATTTTTTCAATTTTATTAATGTTTATATTATATTAAGAAGTGAATTTTTTTATTTTTTTTTTGTATAAATATCTATAAATTTTCTTTTTTAATTATATATAAAATATATATATATTAATGAATGCAAATAATAATAATAAATTTTTTTTTTTTTTATTTTTTATTAAAAACCTGATTTTTTATAATCATTTAAATTAATTTCAAAGATTGATTTATTTTTAAATTTATTTGAAATTTTTGAAAAGATACTTATATCATTTCTTGTAAAACCTTTTGAAAAAGTACAAAAATTTTTAATTATTTCATTATTATTATTATTATGACGAGATATGCTATTATTATTGTTATTGTTATTATTATCATTATTATTATTATTATTATTGTTATCTATAACTAATGGTCTTTTTTTACAACATGAAGAACATGGTTTAAATAAAATTAATTTATCGATATGTTTAATTAATAAAAGATTATTTTTATTATTATTTGATTCAGTTAATTTAATTAATAAATTATTTGAAATATTAAATTTATTAATTAATAAAGATTTATTGTTTAAGATATCGAAATTATTTAAATTATAATGTAAATTATTTGAAAAAGAATTTAAAATAATTTTATCTTGAAATAAAATTTCAATTTTAGCATCACATTTAATTTTTTTCATTCTACATTTATCACAACTTGGACCAATTCTTTGTCTTTTATTATTATTAATATTAATAGTAGTATTGATAGTATTATTATTATTATTATTATTATCTTTTAAATTATTATCTTTTTCTTTTTTAATATTTAAATTTTTAATTTTTAATAATTTTTGTTTTGATAAATTTGAATTTGAATTATTTGATGAAATAGGAGTTAAAGATCTTTTTAAATTAAATTTATTATTTTTAAAAGAAGAAGAAGATAGTGATGATGATGATGAAGAGGAAGAAGAAGATTCTGAGGATGAAGATGAAGAAGGTGGTGGAGTTATTGAAGCTATATTGATTGAATTGTTGTTATTATTGGTAGTATTAGTACAAATATTATTATTGATAGTGGTAGTAGAATTATTATTAATTGATAATTTTGGTCTTTTTGTTGCAATAATTGCTAAATTTTGTAAATTATTAAAATTATTTGAGATATTAAAATTTTTATCTAATTTTCTTTTATTATTAAAAGTATGAGAATCATTAATTGTAAGGTTATTTATATTTATATTTTTATTATCATTATTATTGTTAATAGTGATATTATTATCATTATTAAAATAATTTGAATGAATGATATTCATATGAGGTAATAATAAAGGGGGTAAATTATCATCAATATTTGATACGGTGATACTTGTTAGATCTGGCATTAATATTATTACGATAAAGCGAAATGTGAAAAACAAAATAAATGACAATGACAATGATAACGATAAAGAAATAAAATCAAAAGGAATGGAATGACAAATATAAAGAGGATGATAATGTTAATGAAAGGAAGGGAAGGGAAGGGAAAGAGCGAGAGAGTCAAAAAGAAACGAGTAAGTGTGGGTATATATTAGTTGTTATTATTATGATTTGTATATTATTAGTAGACTTATCATAAAAAGTACTAATTTTGGTAAAAAGAAAGGAGTGAGTGTATATAGGAAGTTGTAGTTTGATATTGATGTCTAAGGAAATAACATTTAAGAGAAGGATGTTGATTAGTAAACAAAGAAGGTAAAATGAAATTGAGTTGAAATCTGTATTGAAAATTTTTTACGGAGATTTTGAATTCAACGAGTTTTCCAGAATATTTTATATGGCGATGACAGACGGAAGAAAACGTTGAAGTGGAGTGGAGTGGCGTGGAGCGGAGTGGAACGGAGTGCGAAAGACGGTTGCGCTGTTTTGCCGGAGCAGAAAACGAGATGCAACGTTTGCGTTTGCGTTTGCGTAGGCGACGTTTGCGCAGGCGATGGCGCGCCGCCCGTGCACCCCCCGGAGCGGTGTGGCCGATCATCTTCGAAAAACTCGTTTCCTGCGCCAACTCCGATAGAAAGACCGTGGGTGCCTTAAGTGTGTGCGTTCAGTGGTGCAAACACTCATTCATAACAGCTTGCCGGTTCCAATTCTCTCTCTTGTTTCGTTTGCAGCACTTTCCCTCACTGTTTCCTGTTTCTACTAAGACGCGTGGTCTGGTCTCTTGATTACTTGAAAAACAACAACAAACGCGTTGTCTTTTTATACCACTCTACCGTTACTACACTATTTCACACCAATAATACTACTATACTTATCATCACTCTTGTACAACATAACACACCATCATGGCAAGAAGAAAATTACCCGATAGACCACCAAACGGTATAGGCTTCGGTGAAAGACCACGTCTAACCCCAAAATCTTTCAATATTAACGATTCTTATATTAAACTAACAAAACCTTTTAAAATACCATATAAGATAACTAAAAAATCTATAAACAATAACAATAACTATCTAAGAAATAGATCAAATACAATCTCATATAAAAATTTAGATATAGATATAGATATAGATTTAGATGATGATCATCATAATAATACCAATAATCTTAAAAAGAGAAAAGATGCTTTAAGTACAAAAAGATTAATAGATGATCCAAATAGATTAAATCAAATTAACTCAATCTTGAAAAGATCTTTCACCGTACCGATTAAAGGTTACATTCAAAGACATAGTTTATCATTAAGTCTAGGAACAAAAAAAAATATTATCTTACAACCAAGACCTTTACACGATCCAACAGATGAATTTGCAATCGTCTTATACGATCCATCAGTTGATGGTGATATGATCTTTCAAGATTCAAATGATATTAACCCTATAACTAACAACAATACTCAAATAAATGAAATTGAAAATAAAGAAATTCAAAAAAAATCTTTTCATCATCCAAAAAAATTATCAAATGGTTTGAAAAATAAATCATTGATTGAATTAATTCAACAAATTAATGGTTCAATTAATAATGAAAATAATTCAACTAAAAAATTTCCAAACGTTCCTGTAGTCATCGATCCAAAATTATCAAAAATATTAAGACCACATCAAATTGAAGGTGTTAAATTCTTATATAGATGTGTTACAGGTTTAGCAATGAAAGATTATTTAGACGCTGAAAAAGTTAATTCAAGTATCGAAACTTTATCCTCTGATTTAAATAATGATTTATCAATGAATAATAATCATAATAACATTGATAATAATACCAATAACAACACTCATAATAATACCAAGAACCACATGACAAAACCAAAAAAAATGACAAAAAAACAAATAGAATTAGAATTAATGTTAAAAAGAGAAAAAGAAAAAGAAGAAAATTTAAAAATTAATAGAGGTGCTTACGGTTGTATCATGGCTGATGAAATGGGTTTAGGTAAAACTTTACAATGTATAGCTTTAATGTGGACTCTATTAAGACAAGGTCCACAAGGTAAAAGACTTATAGATAAATGTATCATTGTTTGTCCATCTTCTTTAGTTAATAATTGGGCAAATGAATTAATTAAATGGTTAGGTCCAGGTACTTTATCACCATTGGCAATAGATGGTAAAAAATCTTCTTTAACAGGTACAACAGATGGTACTGTAGCTCAAGCGATTCATAATTGGGCACAAGCAAAAGGTAGGAGTATCGTAAAACCAGTACTTATAATTTCTTACGAAACTTTACGTCGTAACGTTGATCAATTGAAAAATTCTAACGTTGGTTTAATGTTAGCTGATGAAGGTCATAGACTTAAAAATGGTGATTCTTTAACTTTTACAGCTTTAGATAGTATTAATTGTTCAAGAAGAATTATTCTTTCAGGAACACCAATTCAAAATGATCTTTCTGAATATTTTGCTTTATTAAATTTTTCAAATCCAGGTTTATTAGGTACAAGATCAGATTTTAGAAAAAATTTTGAAATACCAATCTTAAGAGGTCGTGATGCTGATGCAACAGATAATGAAATCTTAAAGGGTCAAAATCAATTGGAAAAATTATCAAATATAGTTTCAAAATTTATTATTAGACGTACAAATGATATCTTATCAAAATATTTACCATGTAAATATGAACATGTTATTTTCGTTAATATGAAACCATTACAAACAAATCTTTATAAACAATTATTAAAATCAAGAGATATTAAAAAAATGGTTAAAGGTGTTGGAGGTTCACAACCTTTAAAAGCCATTGGTGTATTGAAAAAATTATGTAATCATCCAAATCTCTTAGATTTTGATAAAGAATTTGATGATATTGATGATAATCTTTTAAATATTCCAAATGATTATGATCCAAAGAGTAGAGAAATTCAAACAGAATTTTCTGGTAAATTTTCCATTTTGGAGAGAATGTTAAAAAAGATTAAAACAGAATCTGATGATAAAATTGTTTTAATTTCAAATTATACTCAAACTTTAGATTTAATTGAAAGAATGTGTAGATATAAACATTATAGTTCAGTTAGACTTGATGGTACAATGAATATTAATAAAAGACAAAAATTAGTTGATAGATTTAATAATCCTGAAAATGAAGAATTTATCTTTCTATTAAGTTCTAAAGCAGGTGGTTGTGGTATCAATTTAATTGGAGCTAATAGATTAATCTTAATGGATCCTGATTGGAACCCCGCAGCTGATCAACAAGCTTTAGCTCGTGTTTGGAGAGATGGTCAAAAGAAAGATTGTTTTATCTATAGGTTTATATCAACAGGTTCCATTGAAGAAAAAATTTATCAAAGACAATCAATGAAAATGAGTTTAAGTTCTTGTGTTGTCGATGCCAAGGAAGATGTAGAAAGATTATTTAGTGCAGATAATTTAAGACAATTATTTCAATTTAATGAAAGTACAATTTGTGATACCCATGAAACATATCATTGTAAAAGATGTAATAGCAAGACAGGTAAACAAATGATTAAAGCTCCTGCTATGTTATACGGTGATGCCACAACTTGGAATCATATCAATCATAGCGGATTAGAGAAAACTAATGATCATTTGTTATGTAATGAATTCAAATATAATGACATAAGTTATGTTTTCCAATATATCTCACATTAGAAAAGAAAAAAAATTTCAGTTTTCAATTTCTTAATTATAGATCGTATAGTTAATTAAATATTTAATAATTAATTACGTAGCATCTTTTGTGACACAAAAATTGACGAAGTTTGCTAGTTTGCTGTTTTTTTTTCACCGACAAAAATGTGTTGGGTGTTGAGTTGAACAAAGGAATTACCGTAGTATAAACACTTTCATTTAAAAAAATTTTGATTCAACACTTGAAAAAAAACAACATATATTTTATTTTGCTAATTTTGTTATATAATACATGAATATGGATGAATTATTAGCTAAAGCTGGTTCTCAAGCAGTTACATTTGCAATCAAATCAGGGGTATCCTTAGCATCAGGTTATGCTATCAAAACTATTAGTAGTTTTATTGTTCAAATACCGGTGCATGATGCCAAGAATATAGAAATTTTGAAAAGAAAATTAGAAGATAGAATTGAAATTGTATCTTCTGCAATTGATTTAATTAAATTGGTTGCAGCAAGAGGAAATACAAATCTTCAAAGTACTTTGACATTAACAAAAGCCTTAAAGTCAGAAATTGATAAATTCGATGAAAATATAAAATTACTTATTGATGATGTAGAAAATTCAACTAACAGTAAGAAACAAAATGAAGCTATTAAAACTGTAGAATCTTATATTAAAGATCTTTTAAAACGTATTGAAGAAATTACACCTTATATTAATTTGTCTTTAACAACCTCTGGTGCCAATTTAAATAGTTCTTTACCAAAACAAGTTTCACCTGGTTTATTGCTGCAAGCATCGAATTATGTAAATAAAAGTAATGACATTTTCACTAACTCCACTTCTGAAAAAGAAATAATAGTCGGACCGGAGTTTCAAGTAACATTATATTCAATCTTTTATAATCACTCTTCTGATAGTCATCTATCTTGGAAAGAAGATATGAAGAGGGCTTTTATTAAAATCGTTAGAACTTGCGATACTGAGAAAACAAAATATAATTATTGTTTACGTATTATACAAAGTTTTGATGACGAAAGATACCATAACACTGAAGATGATGAAGAAATTCCAAAAGAAATAAGTTTATCTGTTGATCAAATTCAAAAATTATTCTTTAGTGTGTCAGGACGATTATTGAAATTAGAAGAGCAAGAAAGCCCAGTATTAGTTTTGAAAGTGAAAGAATCGGAAAATTCTGCTCAAAGTGATAAATCTAATTCTTCAGTTTCTTGGTATGCCTTAGGTGCATATGATGCTACCATAGTAGTTGATAGTGACGAGGACGAAGAAAGTGACGAAAAAGAACTTGAAAAAACAGACAAGAATGAAAAAGCCAATATGTCTTCCTCCGTTGCCTTATTAGAATACATTATTAGATTGATTTCTTTACAAAATAATGACCAGCAAAGCATTCTAGAGGTGCCAGATGAAAGACTATCTGTTTATTTAAATGATGAAAATCCCCGATCTGTAAGACCGAATGAAAGCTCCATGAAAGAACTCGTTAAAGCTATTGCGGGTCTTAAGATTGACTGAAGAAAGAAGTCTAAGATGACCATTATCACATCATAAAGCTTTTCATATATATAAGCAATGCAGTACTTTTAAAGATACCAATACAAATTTATAAAAAGCAACAAAAAAAAAAAATAATTTAATAGACTTTCATTTTGAAACACTTCTTTTACTCTTTATATATTATTTAAAATTCCAAATCCAAAAATACAAATAAAAAGAAAAAAACAATAATAGACACATAGCTCTTAATATAACTACCTTATCCTGATGAAAACTTATTTATCTTCCGGTGCAGCATAGTATGATTTAGCTCATCCAGACTAGGGTTAAGATGTTTTTGTTCATTAAAAAATTGAAAATAAGGTGTATCCTTTGACTCGTCCGTCGATGCTGCATTTTTATTTTGCAAGTTTTGATTGTTTATTGTAGGTTTTAAATTATGACCATTATTCGGTAATCCAAAAAATATATCATTTGAATTTTCAACAAAAGATGGATCAACATCAGACAAAACGGAATTTGGTGAAAACAACACACTGGAATGGTTGCTATTGATAAACGCAGTATTTTCGTAGGGAAGATGTAGTGTTTCTTCTGGATGTTCAATAGAAAAGGTGGTATTATTATTATTTTTCTTTTGAAGGTATTCTTCACTCCCTCCCAATGGGCCTTTAACGTCCAGTGTCTGTACCGCTTGGGATGGGGATTTCTCTAGCAAACTCGTTTTGTCTAGCAATAAGTAATTGCTGTCAAATGCATCAAATATATCTGATACAGGTCGATCTAAAATACTAGCCAGTAACTCGTCATCCTTCTTTGATAATTCTTGAGTTTCTATATTATTTGAAGAAGGGGAATGCAAGTTCTTTGTTTCTTTACGCTTACGTCTATTTTTATGACAAGTACATTTCCCACCTTTACTACACCCACAACATCCTGAATTTTCACTTGTCCCACATTTACATGTTCCAGAAGGATTAATATTTTTAGATGTCCTTAAATCTTTGCAATGGAAACATGCGGTGGAAGGCCTTCCTCTTTTCTTTATTTCTACTAATTCTCTTTCTGTATGATTGCACGTTGCCACTCTGTGTCCTCTTATACACAGCTTACAGGCATATTTGATTCCATTCTTTGTAACCATTTTTAAATATATTGTTCTTTGCTTCTCTTGCAAGTAAACTTTGTGGTATTCACGTATTTGTGGAACTTCACTTTTCATTTATAAATTTTTCGGCCTTTTAAATGACGTTTATCATCAAGAAAATGCTCACAAATTGCTGTTCTAAAAACTTTGATAGAAAATAAAACAAAAACAAATCGTAATTATTTTTTTTTTGTATGTCGCTGGCATTTAAAACTAATGAGAATGATTATTCTTCCTTCTGTGATACTTTTCGTGAACCTCGTATATTTTCAACGAGAAATTAGAATAAGAGGGCATGATTTTTTTTTGAATTTGCCACATAATATCATATCATTTTATAACACACTATATACTATATGAAATTTATTATATATTATTATGGGCTTGTTACATTTTCGAACTTTACGTTTTTATATTTCATAAAATAGTGATAAAAACAATTATCCCAAGCCTTTATGCACATAATCTGAAATGCATTTTTTAGCGAAAAAAATCAATAATTTATATCTGCTTACTTAAAACCTTGTTAATTTTCTAATTATTTTTTTTTTTGTTAGGGCTTCCTATGGTCATATATGAATTGCTAATACAAGAACCTTACTAAACTGACATCTAAATTGATATTCAAAATTTAAAAATAGTCATGTGTTTCTAATATTACATTAATTTCAAAAAGAGTAAGATACCAGAAAACATAATATCTTTACGGTTTCTATTTTGTAAAAAAGAACTTTTTTAAGTGGTGTCACTGTGCACAGAAAGAGACGATGGTATATATGAACACACTAATCAAATGATTATCATTCCAGCAAACGGAGAAGGATTCGATATAATTCTGATATTCTAAGCAATTTATCAAAATCTTGTAAATTGTCCATGTATGCCTCGAATTCTTCTTGCTCTAACGGTATAAGTTGATCATTAATTTCTGTCCTAAGTTTGCCTAACACATTATTCCTGTATTCAACAATATCCTGACGTAATAAGTATACCACGCTATTAAAAGATTCTTCATGGTGTTTCAAAACCTCGAATGTGAGATTTGTTTTGTCTTTACTGTTACGTAACATCCCCTTTAACTTTAAATTTTGATCTTTGAGTGTTTGTATATCATCGGTATTTGCATCCATCCCCTGATTACTTATTTGTATTTTTTCTTCACAAAACTCATCCTTTGAGGTGAGCGATTCTTTTCTTTTCAAGAATTCCTTGAATATTGCAATACTTTTATCATCAGTTTTCCTATTCCCCTTTGAATCAGTACTTGATCGATTAGACAAAACATCAAGAGTGGTGAGAAGTTTCGTCTTTTGAATCTTATTTTTGTTCAATTGCATCGTCAGTTGCTTAACTAGTGAATACAATTGCTCTAAATTTTCAGCTTGTGGGTTCATAAACATCTGCTGTTGGGATCGCACTTGGAACGAGGCTCCGTGTTTATTTCCTGGGCACATAATGATATATATAATGATACAGACTTGAGATAAATCGCAAGGTAATTCCAAAACTTAAAATTTCTAATTGTAGCTTCAGTATTCTTTAAAACTGTCGTTTCATTTAGGTGCAAAAAAAAAGTGCGCTTAAAAGAAATACGCCATCTTTTCGGGGCATAGATAGCAGAAGAAAAAACATGAGCTGAAAAACCAAAAAATGATCTGAAGTGAATAGAGGTATGTTTGATATTGTATATCTTGACATAATATATAACAAAAAAAAAATCTACAGACTAATTTACTGACCTATAATTAGCTATTTTTATAGCCATACTTCCTTAGCAAACAGTATAGTAAAAAGGTAGTAAACCAAGGTTATGACACCAATCTTGTCATTATTAAAATTTAAATAGTCTTGACAGCGAAAAATAATGAAGATATTGAATGGCAATAATTATTAGACCTTTTTCTGGTCACAACTGCAAGTTGAGTATCAGCAGAAATCTTGATCTACAATTCAGTTATGATTATCAATTGGCATTTGAAAAATCAAAAACAGAAAGATGACAAAAAATGCAAGATTATAAAATTATTTTTCATTGAGCTATATGCACATAATTCACCGCAAAGAACCATTATTTGACACTTAATACCACAAATAAATTACTCGGACAACTTTAATTTTGCACTTTGCTTCTCATTCATTATTATTAAACAGAAAAACAAATCAATCGTTTCTGTCATCGGTGTCATCATTTGGATCAGTTTCATTTAAATTATATAATTATTCAATAAATGAATGTTTATGATGAAATCTTAATAAAATGTAACAATATTTTCATATATATTTTTGCACATGGCAATAAAGTGTTTTTTGGTGATAAAATGATATCAATAGTTTTTTATTGTGATAACATACCTTAGCAAATTTTATACATAAACATATATATCAATAAAATGTATAAAAGCTAGTTGGTGGTTTTTACTTATACTTTAACAACAAAAAATTATAAAGAGAATGCATACTATTTACATTAAAGTTTATGGATAATCCGAAACTTCTAATTGTAAGACAAACAACCTATAATTAAGCATTGTCAATACTTTCTATTTTGTCAGAACAAATCATATTCTCTCTTATTTGTCTGGCATTCAATAAATCATTTCCACGGAATTTGACAACTCCCTCTTTGTACGTTTTTACTAAACCACTTGAAAGATGCCTTTTGCCTACTCGATCTTCCAAGATATGCTCAGGTGTTTCAAGATTCCAAAACATCACAGCATTTGTTTCCAGTAATGTAGGATAAATTTCTTTCCAATTTTCTTTGTTGTATAATAAATAAAGCCCTTCAAAAATTACTATCCTGGTTAAACTTGAAATACAGACACCATCTAAGGTAGGATCCCTTAATGAATGATCGAAACTGGGAAGTTTGATATCAGGTGTATCTCCAATGAACGATCCAGATAGTCTTTCATAAACGTTGTTTGAAGGAAAAATATGAGGCTTAGTTGTGGATGTTTTCCCAATGATTTTGCACAGTTCAACAAAATTACAACTATCAAATGTTTCTGGTGCGCCTCTTCTTTTATGGCTTTCGACTGGATCCTTGAAATGATCTAAACATTGCCTCGACAAATGAAAACCGTCCATGGGAACAATTTCTGCTATGTTTATTTCATCAACATTATCTACACTATTAGAAATTGGGTTTGAAATGATATTTATGGAGTTCGATAACCCCCCTCGTCCAATTATAGAAACTTCATTTTCACCTGAAATTTTTACTGGTTTAAAATTGACATTTTCGACGTCATTAGGAAAAATCCCTTCATTAATTTCAAGCTCTGAAAGTAATTCTGGTGAAATTTCAGGGACATTTGTTAATTTTGTATCAAATTCTTTGTCATAGGTTATTTTCAATTTTTCTCTGTTGCTTTTTAAATATGCATTGTATCGCTTATTAATGCAATCCCTAATGCTCTTTGCAATTGTCGATTTTCCGGAACCTGGAGGTCCAGCAATTACAATAAAGACTCTGTAATGATCATCTAGTTTGTTTATCAAAAACTCATCTACTTTTTTGATTAAAATGTCCATTTCTTGTGTGTTTTCCTTATTTCCGACTTCCATGGTTTTCTTTTAAAGTTTACACAAATACCGTTTTTCTTTTTTTTGTTTAGCATATGTTAAAAAAAATGCAGCCTATAGGAAAACCAAAATTTAAAAGCAACACGTCACTTTAAACAAGATTAATATATTTACTAAGATTTACAATAAACATAATAATATTAGAGACCGTTGAGCCATCTTCTTCATTTGTGTAGGAATATCTCCGTACAGTAGTACACTTAACTTTTTTACGTTTTTAAATTGCTGTTGTTATAGCAAATCTTCGATGTGCTATAACAACCCTATCGCCAACGCAGTCTCGACCATTCATCTCCTCTTTAAAAAAATGACATAAGTTAGTATTTAGCTTATCATTGGAAAAAATCAAGCAAGGGATTAAAATATAAAAACATAATCCAATCTTAATTCTCTCAATGCAAATCCTTTAATTTTAATAGTTCGGCACGCGCACACAAACATATATTAAAAATTAAATATTTAATTTTTGTTACTTTTTTTATTGTCACATGATAAATGCATATAATTTTAACAATTTGCTTTTTTAAAGTTGTTAAATTAGGATTGAGAAGATACATGCAACAAAAACAGGGGAGTTCTGTATTGGGATAAATTTTCCAAAATTGTTGACTTAGCTAGGATTACTGACTAATATACATAAATTGTTTTTATTCATCCAATAAACGATTTGCTTAGAAGAGTTATTTGGTTGCTTTGTTATTTTATTAAAGAAGCCATGGGATGTTTTTTATTTGACTATATTAGGGAGGGACTGATAACATTTGAAGTTTATCAACGATAATACGATTATATGTACGACATAATTTTTTTTCTCACTAATATTACAAAAAACTAATAAAATGAACTTATTGTATATACAAATCATCTATATATTCTCTCTACGCTCTATGATTACTTTTTCTTTTTAGATTTACTATTTCCTTTGTTCTTCGATTTCGAGTATTGATTGGAATTTTTATTCTTTGTTCCAGGAATGGAAACACTTAGTTTATCTACGCACAAAAGTGGTACAAGTTCCTGTTCCTTCAAACCTTTTATCAATTCGTGCTCTCTTTTCCAGTCCACTTCTTTATCTTGGGCTTGCGAGTCGACAGGTCTTCCGAGGAAAAAGTGTAGCATTTCACTCATGGATTTGGTTTTTTTGGCGTTACCTGGTTGAATCTTAATCTTGTATTTGTACTTCAGCAAAGCAGGCCATGGGGCAAAGACAGGAACAATATCAAGGGCCTCCTCTTCATTATTCAAAACTGGTTTAAGTTCCTTAAATATTCTCTCATAATTCACTTTTTCTTTTTCATTATTGGTAAATTGTAACGAATGAAGTTGCTTTTGTCTTTCTCTTTTGACCTTTTTATATTCCCTTTTTTGCTGCTTTTCAAACTCTTCTTGCTTTTTCATGTTTTGTTTCTCGACACCTTTTAGGGTACCTAAAGCTTGAAGTCTTAGCATTCTTTCAGATTCATCTTGGTCAGCATATTTTTTCTGCATTTTTTTTAATTTTCCTTTTTTACCACGAACTTTCTTATTCATGTTCTGAACAAGACTATTTGCTACATTCTTAAAATCATCATCGCCTATCCCATTAACAGCAGGCTTTTCTCTGTCGTTCAAGTCTAATTTTCTTATATTGTGAGTTACCTTATCAATGTGTTCAAGGTTTATTTTTTCTGGTATATTCACATCTGGATTTTCGATAGGTACGCAGGATAAGTCTTCGTCATTTTTATCTTGAGATAAAAATTCAGTTTCAGTTATAACATTGCTGACGTCAATGGAGTCGTGTGTTTTATCATTTACTTTGTATTCATCTTCATCTTTTTCTTGGTCCTTATCCGCAAATTCACTTTCTTCTTCATTTTGATCTTCATCGTCGACTTCATCTTCAGGATAAACACCCTCTGTTTGTACTTTCCATAAAAATGCAAAACCCATTACGAGTTGTGCAGGAGGCATGATGGTAACGACACTTGGGTCTATGATTCTGAAGTAACCAGGTGATAATATTGTGGTTCCACTTTCATCAAACTTACTAACATTTTTCGCATAGCACCACGATGGTGAAGAACTTAATTTTTTGGACCATGCCTCGCTGGATGACATACATAAAGTCCCCGCTTGCATTAAAGTGTTAGGTGGAATTTCAGTTTTTTCTGGGTTTTTGATCCAAACATGTTTATTGAATGCGTTAGTCACAAAAATATCCTCATCTTCAATATATTTGCTAAAAATTTGATCGGAATCAATTTCACTTTTTCCCATCATAACTAGATAATTTTCACTAGAAACAAACCAATTATACTTTTCAAAAAAGTATGGCTTACGAATTTTTTTCAAAATTTCGTGTGTTTCTTTAAGCTTTCTCTTTAATTGTTGATCAACTTTCATTTCAATATTTTTCATGGCCTTTTCTATATTCTTTTCGACTCGCTTCTGTTTTTCTGCACTACTTTTCTTAACTGTAAAATATTCAGAAGCGTTTGCGTATGCAGAAAGAAGCAAATCAATGGATACTGTAATATGTTTCTTTTCAGTGTTTTGTTTTTTAACCTTAGAAACTTTGTTGGATAGCTCATTTTCAGATTCAAAATCAGATATACCAGAATCCGATTCGTCACTCTCACTCTCTGAATCACTCTCAGAAGATGAAGATGATGAATTATTATCAAACTCACCTGTTGGAACCTTTTGACGCAAATGATTTGTGTCGTCGTCGTCGTCGTCGTCGTCGTCGTCCGCGTCCAAAGGCAACTTCAAAGATATCCTATTTCTCTTAAGATCCAGAGGAAGTTGAATTAACTGGGCAACATGGCTTCCTTTCCTTTGTTCATTTTCAATAATTTTTTCTATTGAAACCCAATCAGTTTGCTGGTCTATTAAATTTTGCACTGCACCTTTGGCTTCTTCAACCAAAGAAGCATTGCTAATAATTATATTCCCCTTGGTTTCATTTGAAGTTTGAACATCCTTTAGCGCCTGAATCTTTTTTTTGTTATCATTATGAGCATCATCCAACTTTTTTTTGGCCTGGATTTCCTGATTTTGAATACGTAAGGCATATTTATGAGATTCGATCGTTGAAAAAAACATGTCAACTGTTTTATTATATAAACCTTCAATTTTTGTGATTTTGTACAATGACGATTCGTTCCCTTCAATGAAAGGTTCGAAAGGGTGAAAATTCTCATAAAGATACTCCAAGCCACTGTCGTCTTTCAATGAATCATAATTAGCATTTTTTTTAGCAACAATATAACCAAAATTTTCCTCTCTTATTAAAAGTTTCTTATAGGTGTCAAATGTTTGATTCAACAAATCAACTAAATTTTTTTCTTTTCCTAAAAACTCAATGCAGGGTGTAGAAGGTTTTATTCCGGCTTTTTTCAAATTGTTTGACAGTAAATCTGAAGAAAGATGAGGAGCATTGGCTAACAATAATTTGTGCACGGTAAATCCCCTTTTGTTTTTTTTTCCATTTGAAGGAACTACAGGTTGTGCATCTATGATACTTTTCACATCTGTAATCCAGTGATTAACCATTTCTAAAGAAAAATTACAAGAATCTTTCGAATCTCTATCAACCAAGTTAGATTCAAATAATGAGTCGTCAAACATATTGTATGGTTCCCCAACTTTATTTTCGTGTTCCTGAACTATTCTTTGCAAAGATAAAATTTGCCTATTGGAGTCCAATAAGATAACATTTCCCGCACTAAAAAACTCAAGCACCAAATAATATAAACCATCAGCAAATTGAAGTACCAATATTCTATCATTTGGTACTTGCCTCAAGCCTGTTAATCTTTTCGCCTTCAAATGTTTTCTCAACTTTATAACAAATCCAGAGGGAAACGCAGGTATTGGTCTATTAAACTCTGTAAGATGTATCCTTAAACCACAATCAACAACAACGTTTAATTTGGAATCAGGTTTACCAAACTTTAATAAAAATTGCCTGTTAGAATCAGCAATGTTATAAACATTGGTCAATCTGTAGGATTCAACTGAATCTTTCAGTTCTCTGCTTAACAATTGTAGGTCAAGAGCACTGATTCTTTGTTTCATTTTCAGATGTTAGCCACAATTTTTAAGCTGTATTGATTAACGTTGGCCTAATGTCCACCTAATTTAAAATCTTGTGATTTGGTGTGTTTTTTTCGTTCTTCATAGTCTTTCACTTGCATTTTTTTTTTCGTTGCTCAGTAGATGTGGCCAACAAAAAGGTAAAATAAGTTGCGCTTAAAAAGAAAAAAAAGGCCAAGATTTTAAAACGTCAAAGGAAAAACATTTTGGGACACATTAAATTCGAGAATCTTAGAGTGTGACCCAAAAATAGTAGATTGATCTCCGCAAACTATCTCAAAAGCTATCTTTCTTAAAAAAATGTTTCAAATTTTTAAAAAACAATATGAATGAATGTTGTGTGCTTTCCTATTTTAAGTTAAACTTTAATAGTGATCTTGTGGTCCAACCTAGTTTTTTCCAGTTTCGACTTTAAAGTGCCTAAACGCAAAAACCCTGTGATTTTGTAACAACTGATTTTGATTTTTTTTTTTTTTAAGATTACTTAAGTTGGTGATTTATTATTTCTTGTCAGTCTCCATCTTAAAGCCGAACATGATATTGTATACTTCCTAATAAAAAATGAAGAATAAATAATTACCTAAAACATCGTTAAGAATTTTCAAAAATGTTTTTACAAATTGAAAAAAAAAAAAAGGTTTTATTAAGATTTTACATTTTCAACAAAAAAATTAGAATTGGCATTAAAAATATGAAAAAAAAAACTTCATTAAGTTGAGAGCGATTAAACAATGTGACCATCTTGATTTAAGCCCTGTTGGTTTACTTGGTTTAATTTACGATATCATAAAATATGTAATGGAGCATTAGGATTAATTATTCGTAGTAATAAGTTTACGTTATATATAGCTCACAGAGCATATTATGCACATTAGGTCAAATTCTTTGAATTCGGTCTGTACCTGTCATAAAAGTGTTTATAACTTCCTATATTGCACAAAATATATCCGTATGATTGTTTAGTAGTAGATCAAACTGTAGGTTTCATATAATTTTCAATAGAGTTATTAAAATTTGACATTGTTCATTATAATGATTGATATCATTTTTCTATTGATTGTATAAAGAATAGTTTAGGAAAAATATAAGAATTGTATTCAAGAGAATTTGAATTTCTTGTTCTATTTATATAGTTGTTGTATAGAAGGATAATTGAGTTATAACGGTCTCATAAATTATAACCACATTGCTCGATTGTTATCAAACTGGGATTTCGCTTACAATTCCAAGCATCACTTACCTATTAAGGTAAATACTTGTTCTGTGAAAAATTTTAACAATAATCCTTAACTTTATTGGAATTCGTCTTTTTCTTGTACATTTTGGAATTACTATTGTGAATTTCCAGGTTGCCAATCTCTTCCCTGTCTTCTAATTCCCTTAGTATTTAAATCACTGTTATGCTATGTTATCTCATATTGGTTTTCTCTTATCCGAACTCCGGTAGTAGTTATCTAAGCTATATATATGTACGTTCAGAACTATTTATAGATTATTTAATTGATTATTAGGTCTATTCATAAGTTCGAATTAGAGAAACATTTGTTTATATTTTTAATGGTTGAATATTATGTTTTAAAATAAACAAATCACAAAAATAAGACTCCATGGCCAAGCTGGTTAAGGCGTGCGACTGTTAATCGCAAGATCGTGAGTTCAATCCTCACTGGGGTCGATTTTCTTTTTGAATTTTTTTCACATACTGACTATAGCCGCCAGCCCGAACAAATATATTCGTGATATAAAGACTTATCTCATTTCTCATACCATAGAGTAAAATATCCATGTTTTCAGTTTGAAAACCAGCATTCAGTTAGGAAACATACACTGCACCTAAACGAAAATGAATTACCCAAATGTATCGAGCTTTATTTCACAACATTATTTCGAGGAAGAGAGCAATGCTGTTTCTTCCAGTTCAACCTCTAACTCTCAAACATTTTCTTCATTAAACCAAAATATTGAAACTGGCAATAAAAGAGCGTCCAATACTTTGCTTGAACATGCAACTGTAAAAACTAAGTCAAAGACATCATCTATGAATTCAAGAAAAACCTTTGTGACGCCAGATATATCAACATCACTTAACCAATCAACAAGATTTTCTCTAACGTCCAAAAGAAGTCCAATTTCCGAAAGAATCTTACTGACAGTTTTTGAACACCCAAAAAGTGTAGGAACAAGAGTGGGGATTTGTATTATTAATTACAACCTTGGGGCTATGATATTATCTGATTTCATTGATTCTCAAATATTTATTAGAACTGTTCACAAGATACAAGTCTACGAACCCACCGAAATTTTACTCCCAACTTCCTCCCTAAATCCTTTGACTTCAAAGTTGGCCACAATAATAAAATCTAATGTTTCTGAATCAGTAAAAATATCTGAGACTTCTTCCAAATTTTTTGAGCAAAAAGAAGGATTAGCTTCCATTTCAAACTATTCAATTGCTGAAAAAGAAAAAACTTTTCTATTAGAAGAAGTCATTGATAAAACCTATGCCCTTTCTGCAACTGCGGCAGCTGTCAATTATACCGAAAACATTTACTCAAAATCCAACAAAATCTTTAAATATAAAAAATTTAGGATTAAATTTGAAACATCTGAAAATACGATGTTAATTGACCCTAGGACAATACGTAATTTAGAACTTGTTGAAAATAATTTGGAAAAAAATGGCCTTTCCCTTTTCAAATTTATGGATTCAACTACAACTAAAATGGGAAAGAGATTATTGAAGAATAACATTTTACAACCCCTAGCAGAAAAACAAAGTATTTTGACGAGGTTAGAGTCTGTCGAAGAATTGCTGACAAATTTCGAGGTTTTGGAGAATATTAGGGATGAAATGAAGCATTTTCAAGATTTGGATATGTTATTTTCAAAGCTATTGTCTGTGAATCATACTGCCATAGAATCTGAACAAAAGATCAACTTCATACTATTACTAAAAGATACGCTTACAACAGCCAATAAATTGGCCGCTATTTTAAATCAAGCCCATTTAAAAGCAAAAATAATTAGTGAAGTTACAAATATTTTGAATAACCCCATAATTACAAAAATTCAGCAACAAATTAATGATCATATTAACGAAGATTGTATATGGGCGACATCAAATCTGGAGTTACAAAATCAAAGATCATATGCTGTGAAAAGTGGAACAAATGGTCTTTTAGATGTATCAAGGCAAATATATCAATTCACAATCGATGAAATATTGAGCGAAATAGAGGCTTTGTCTAAAAAGTCCGATCTAACATTGGATCATAGTTTTGATTCTAAACGGGGATTTTTCATCAAAATAAACAAAAAATTGTGTCCTAATACTACAACCCTTCCTAATTATTTCACCAATAAAACAGTTAAAAAAAATTGGATAGAATGTACTTCCTTAAAAATATTGAAGGCAAATGCCAGATTAAAGAACATAATTTTAGAAATTTCAATAATAAGCGAACAGGTAGTGAATAATTTACTAAATACGATGGTGACTGATATTTCCACTCTATTTATGATATCAGAAGGAGTTTCAATATTGGACTTGCTTTGTTGTTTCGCCAATAATTGTAAAAATAACAAGTATTGTAAGCCAAGATTTTCAACTATGTTATATGTTGAAGGTAGCAGACATCCAATTTTAGAAACGATACTTCCGGAATTTATTTCTAATGATATAAAGAGCATGGAAAACAGCTCCTTACTACAAATTATTACTGGCTGTAACATGAGTGGAAAATCAGTATATTTGAGACAAATACCTCTTCTTTGTGTTATGTCACAAATAGGTTCATATGTGCCTGCAAGTGCTGCTGTATTTCCAATATTTAAAAAACTTCACGCCAGACTTTGCACAGATACAATGGAACTTTCTTCTTCCAACTTTTCTTTCGAGATGAAAGAAATGGCATATTTTACAAATGATATAACTGCACAGACATTAATAATTATAGATGAATTGGGAAGAGGATCAAGTATAGGAGATGGCTTTTCAATATCGTTGGCAATAACAGAATATTTGTTAAAATCTAAGTGTGTAGTATTTTTATCCACACACTTTTTAGATATTCCTAAAATTCTCTTAAATAAGCCCTCTGTAACCCATTTACATATGCAGACGGAGCTGATAAATGATAACAGTCTAAAAATGTCTTACCAATTAGCAGAAGGGTTTTCCCCAATACCAAATAATGGTATCCAAGCTGTAAAAGATATTTTCCCAAAGTACATAATAAATGAGGCCCTAAAGATAGCAGATTTATTATCAAAGAGTAAATCTAAAACTACAGGTGGTGAAGATACCGAAGAAGAAAAGGAAAAGCAATTAATAATGATAAACCAAATGAAGAAAATCCATAACCTAAAAAATGTTCTTCAAAATCTTGTCAGTTCAGAAGAAGACATAACGTTAAAACTTCTTAAAGAAATACAGTCAAATTTTTTGAATTCATTTGAAAATTGAAAAATTTCAGAGCCACATCAAAATTTTTTGTTGGCAGTATTACATGATGTGAAATATTTGATTTTTGCACATCCAAAATTTTTTTCCATAGGGAAACATGCAATTCTAGGATATGAATTTTTGCTTTTTATGATGGTCATTTCAGCAACATGAGAACAAGAAGTTTTTGCTATATGAAAGAATCTGAACATCAAATTTTTAAGGCGTGTATTTAAAATAAAAATTATATAAAGTAAAATTAAAATAGCTTCTGCAATTAAAAACTCAAAAATAAGCTTATATCAACAAGTCAAAAATTATAAAGTCTGTATAAATGAAATAAAAACATACTATAAAGATAATACACAAATTAATTAGTTGGCTCCTACAATATTAAAGATAAATTCTTGAATACCCCTCAATTTGTCAGGAAGTTCAGCAGCACCATTAACTGCCAAATTTAAGTTAGTAAATGATTGATGTTGTTGGAGGGCTGCTTCTCTAAATGCTACCACAAAGTTGACAATAAGAGTGAAACCTAATACAGTTGCCACTAATATTGGACCTAATGGAGCATCTAAATGTTTACCACTTCTTTCTTTGATGACATTCAATCTATGAATGTAAGTTCTATAAGCCCATAATCCAGAGAAAATTGTTAGAGCAAAATAGATATAAGCTAAAGTATTAGCTAATTTAGGAAACGAAGCCTTCTTTACTGAGTTATAGATAGAGAAAGTTAAAACACTTAATAAAGTTGTGACTTTTAACCATCTATTGAAAGTACGTTCGTTAGCTAACCAGACTTTTGCTTCAACTTTAACGGGACCTGCATTCTTTATATAACTCGTTGGTTTTTTAACTCCTGAAGGTAATTCAATTTCTTCCTCTTCAGAATCTACACCCATTAATTTTGAATCTCTTCCAGCTAGAATTTTCAAGAAAGTAGCATCTTTTCTTTGTTTCTTCTTTAAATTTTTTCTTTTTTTCAATTTTGATTGATTTCTTAAATTTGGTTCACCTTCTTCTTCAGAAGATTCATCATCTTCTAAATCAGCATCTTTAGATACATTATTATTTTTAATTAATTTTGATTTTGAGTTCAATGTACCATTTTGAATTTGACTTAATTTATTTCTATCATCATTTTTAAGAGCTGGAATATTTGATAATCTTCTCATACCATTTATCTTTGCTTGAATTTCTTTTTGCTTTTTCATTTTTTTCTTTTCTTCTTCGTAAGCTTGTTTTGGATCTGTTCTGATATCTGATTCTAGTTCAGGTAACCAGAATGGTAAGATATCTAATTTATCGTCTTCACCAAATAAAGAAGCAACACCTTGAATATATAAGGAGAATTTTGGAATTTCTTTAACTAAATGAGAATTAGTTAATTCAGTAATCCATTGATTGTGTCTTGTTGGTAATTTTGCTCTTGACATTGTATCAATAGTAATACCTCTTTCGGTATTATTTTCTTTGACTTTAATTTCCATAACGGAATAGGGAAATTTTGAATATTCACCAGTCCTTAAAAATCTCATTGGATTAGAAATATCTGTGTCAATATCTGTTCTATGCCAATTTTTCGGATCTCTAATAGGTCTATTCTTATCAAAAGAATCTTCTCTAATATATAAGATATCAGAATCAATAGTAATTCTAACACGATCATCACCTGGAATTTGAAATGCAGTTCTTGTATAGATAGTTCTTAATACTGGTTGTAATTCATCTTGCATAATAAACTTTTGCATTGAATTGAAATCATTTTCAATTTTATGTAATGCACCATTAGCTGTACCACTTTCCTTTAATTTTTTTAAAGAATTTTCTTTGAATTTTGTCTCACCATCAAAAATAAAACCTTTTATATATTTTTGTTTCATTTTTAATCTTGTTTCATCAAAATGACCTGGTTCTTCATTATTACCTTCAATAAACATTTTTTTCTCCAAGAAAATATCAGGTTTATCAGCTAACTTACCTGTCCATCTTAATCTTAGAGTTGGAGCAGCACTATTCTTCAATAGTTTATTATTATAAAGTTCAAAAAATTGATTGTCAAAATATAAAGTAGTTATAACAGGATCTAATGATCTACGGGAAACATCTTTTCCATTACTTTCTGGATTTGAATTTACAGAAGGAATACCACCATCATTATCTAAAATTTCTGATTCAAATCTATCAATCAAATCATCATTAGCAGATGGTACACTTGCATAAACTAACACAGGTAAATGACGTAAAATTCTTGTTTTAACTTCCATTAAATTATCTTTATGAACCCAAAATTTATAAATTTTATATTCTGTATTGGAAATTTCTTGAGAGGCAACATTTGATAACTTTGAAGTACTAGCTAATGATTTAGATACGGTACTAAAATTACCTCTTAAAATATTATAAAGAAAAGATATACGATATAACAATGGTGAATATTCTTCAGAATGGAATGGTAACTCTTTTAATCTAACTTCTAATAAAGATTTAACAGAAGGATATTTTGGATGTAATTTATCATGTTTTTTAACAATTTTAATAAACCCAGTAAAATTCAATCTTGAAAAACTATCTAATTCAGTTGCTTCACTCAATATTTCTTCAAGAATTTTTTGAAAAGTATCTGGATCAATAATTTTAATCTTTTGTTCAGAATCAGTTTCCTTTTCTAATTTATTTATTCTTTCTAATAAACCATTGTATTTTTCAATTTGAAAACTGTAAACCTTTTCTAATTCTTTATCAAGAGCTTCAACAAATTTTGATTCATCTTTTTCAGTCCAAGAAACATTTTTTTTGTTGTCGTTGTTGATTGTTGCTTCTTCATTTAAAAAACTTTTTAAACGGTCATAATCAATGTATGAATCCTTCCAAGGGGGATAGATATCGTTAGCTAGTTTGACACCGAATAGCATAATGATAGTCTATATTTTATTCCTAATATTATCGAAACTTAAGAAGTGTTGTCTTTTTTTCTCTTTTTTCTCTTTTTTTTATTCTTACAAAAGTAGATCCCTTTTTATATACTGTTTTGTTTGTATCGGCATTTTCTTGACAACCTGGGTTTTTCTTAGAGGCCGTGTGCAACAAATATGGCAGCGAGCGTGGTGAACAAACGCCGTAGAAAACACTCATTGACTATTGCGAAAAATTGTTCATCGAGAGTAGACGGTGTGTCTGATCTTGCAATTGGAATCACGTACCACTACCGTTATTATTATTATTACTACCACCACTGCTATTATTACACTGCATCATTGCGACGACTCATTGTTTTGCATTTTGTTGCTTGTGCTGTCAAGTGTAGTGGCTAGCACGTGGACCCTAAATGCTGCAACGCACAACCGGTTTCCCACGTGTATCTACACAACATGCAACGCCAAAGAGATGCTTGAAATGGTTGTATTATTATATACAGCAATCATTATTCAGAGTTTTGTCACAACTATATTACATACAATTATCTATCTTTATTTCTTTTTGCTTCAATCGAGCTTGACACTTAACAACAACTGGACTTGCTACTAGAATTTCCGGTATTAATGCTAATGTTATTATTTCCGTTTTCGATACCCATATCATTGCTGTCAATTTTTTCTTGAATTAACTTAGCAAGACTGAAAAATATGTCATTAACGTTATCATCGTCCTTAGCACTAGATTCAACAAATGGAATTCCCAATTCTTTTGAAAGTGCATCACCTTGCTCAAATGTCACTACTCTAGTATCCATATCGCTCTTATTACCTACTAAAAGTAACTGAGCATCGTCATTCGCATGCTCATTCACTGTTTTAAACCATGTCTTAATGTTGCTAAAAGTTCTTTCGTCGGTGACATCGTAAACTAATATAATACCCATTGCACCACGATAATATGCTGTAGTAATAGTACGAAATCTTTCTTGGCCAGCGGTGTCCCAAAGTTGAAGTTTGACTTTCTTACCATTGATATCCACAGTTTTGATTTTGAAATCAATACCAATGGTAGTAATAAATGAAGGATTAAACTTGTCTTCAACAAATCTAATTAATAAACATGACTTACCAACACCGGAATCACCAATCAACAAAATTTTCATAATAGAGTCATAATTCTTCCCATTAACAGAGGCTCCTGATGAAGTTCTTAATCCAGACATATTCGATATTATTGTTTCTGCTTTTATCTTTTTTTTTTTTTTTTTTTTATTTTCTTGAGTAAATTTGTTTATGAGGTTCTTATAGAAAATGAAAAACCGTCAATTTATTTCAGATGTTGAAACTTTATAGTTTAAACAAGTAGAAATAGAATTATCGAATAGCTTCAGTACCGTTACGTAGTAATTTTTTATAAATAGAGCAATGTAAAAAAATGTTTTGCTTTGCGCCGGCTGTAGGTCTTTTTACTTGTTGGGTATTGTGCTAATCATTAATTGTTTCTGCGTCGCAGGGAGTCCTCAAATTAATACCCGGCTTTATTTAAAGAGATTACGAAATGTAAATAGAATTAATAATAACTAGAAACTATTTTATTAATAAGCATATGTATGTCTTTTTCAAATATAAAATATACACGCTTAAGCGTAGTAACTTCTCCACAGTACCCCTTCTAAATCTTCCAATTGGTCGCTTGTAAAAACGGCCCTATCGAACTTCCAGGTGTCTGCTCTTACTTTTTTGAATTCATTAATAGTATTTTTGGCTGCTACACCAACCATACCATTGGTTCTTGCCCATGAAGATAATACATCTAATTGCTTTGGAATCCACTCAGGCAATGGAAATATATAAGGGAATGCACCTATTACAGCACCAAGACCCAATACACAACTATGTGCCCTGACATCAACTTTTGACATTTTTTGCTTTTGTTTCCATGAATAGTTTTCAAGATCATTATCAAATTTAATAACCATTTCTTTTAATTTAGGATCTGTTTCACCCATATTATGAATCATACCCGAAAGTACATGTGAAGCACTCACACGTACTTCAACGAATGTTGGGTTATAAAGGTGGAATAATATAAATTCAAATAGTTGATTCATTTCTTTTGGTGAAAATTGTAATAGTTGTTCTGACAAAAAGTATTCTACAAATATTAATTGAACACGAATTTGATGTGATGACTTTATTTCTTTTTTCTCACTCAATAGATTGACAATTGGTCCTATGTAATCTTTTCTAATTGGCATACCAGACAATTCTAAAAATATCTTGCTTGGATTTATACCCGCTAATTTGCAAGTGTCTTTCTGATTCAATAGAATAGTCAAAAATGGAATTATGAAATCACAAATATAAGGGACCAACAAAATTCGATTTGGTCCTTTGGACATTTCTTTAATCCAGTAAAACGTTGTCGACATTCTATAAAAGTACTTGGTCTTCAATATCTTGTGTGGTTCAAGACCAATCACAGTCTTGTAATCTTTAAAAATAATCGAAAAATTAATTTTGATTACATCATTCATTTTTTTGGACATCGTTTTTAATGGAAAACCCAGGCCATCAACATTACTTGTTTCCAATGATAGTATTTGAGCAGAATTAGAAAACGATGGAAAACTGTCATTCTGGATTACCGTTGTAAATAACCTGGCAATAGCCTCACGGACTTGGTCATATGGATGATCAAACACTATTTGGTCAAGAATAAAATCAATATTGAAAGTTCTAAATTCTAAACTAGTCAATATATTTCTCAGCATAGATATACGTGTAGCTAGAAACTGTGCAGAATCGGGGTTCGCTTGTAGTAAACTAGTTATACCAGAAAATTGGTCAATAAAAGATTTACATCTTCGTATATCTACCATGGTTGGTAGCCACCAGCATAATGTGCTCCATACATCAAATGCATCTTGATTGAATTCATAATTTAAACAATTGTAGAGGAACTTATCAAAAAAAGCATCACGTTTGTCTAACTCTTTTTGGGTGATGTACTTACTACCATGAATCAAAGCGGCAACAACCTCAACTGACATTATCATGTTCGATTTTTCGATTCTATTGTAGTAATGGGAACAAATATCAAAAACATCTTCGATGGTAACTTCGCAAAACTGATATGACGAAAGTATCATTATCAAAACAAAAAACGACACGTTAGTACTACTGAACACGACTCTAGTCTCGTTGTCCTCGACTAAAGTGGATGTTATATCCATTAACCATTCCTTAGTTACTAACTTTCCCAGGGATTTTAGAGCTTCCAATTCTTCAAATCTCAAATTCAACTCATATCTTCCTGGTTTGATAACCTTTAAGCGAGAACCCCAGCACAACCACCCAACAGAAGCTCTAGCGTCAATGAAATAGTTTGGTTTTTCAAAATTGCCCATCTCTTTTTTGAAAGAATCACCAAATTTTTTTGCTGAAGTATCAATTTCCAAAACTGACACATGGTCGAAGGAGGTATCGGCAGCATTTGCAATGTCATAAGCATAATCAGATAACGATAATATCTTATTAGATATTGACAATAAAGACTTTAAAACCTGATGGATTAATTCTGGATGCTTCAAATAAGATTGATGAAAAATAACATCTATGGCCCTCTTATTCGTGCTAATCTCAAAATTCGATTGAATACAGGAAATAAATCGAATTAAAAACATTTCTACTCGCCAACTCAACTCTTTTGTAGCCAACATATCAATTAAGCTATCTTGAAGAGCTACAATCAAAGATACATATTCTTTTCTTTTATTATTCTTTGCTTCTTTCACAGCTTGCACTTTCATATTAATGTGGGGATCTGGAGGAGCAATTGTTACAAACATACGCTTATCAAAAATGCAAACATCTGGAGGGATACTTAGATTCGCAACAAACTCATTCAAAATATTGTCAGAATAGGTAGCAATATTAAGTTCACTCATTGTACTACATTCCATTACTAAATTAATAATATCGCCCATATTCTTGTAATCTTTTAACAACTTGTGATTTATTTTTTTTATTGTCAATAGCTTCAATATAACTTCAATCTTCAGGTAAGCACGCTGTTCTATATTTTCTCTTAAAAGATCCTTCAAGTTAGTAATAATAAACGAATAGGAACCTATCAGTTGTTTCATGCAATGCATTAAAGTTGTCTGTCCAGAAATATGAATGTCTGGATAAACAGATGTAGCTAAATTAATAATGTATTTTAATAACTGCATTTCCAATTTAGAAGGATACCTGTTCGTAGAATGTAGTAGAACTCTATCCTGATGTAATGAATTTACTTTAACCGCAAAACATGTTCTGGTGAAGGGCTGTTCAATGTGAGATATTGATTGTAAATTTTCAACAAAATCTTCATCCAAAGCAGCAGTAGGATCATCAGCAAAAACTGTCTCTTGACCAATATCAGTAAACCAAACCTTCAAACTATGTAAAAAAACTTGAAAAATGATGGTGTTATTGTCAAAGTTGGAGGAAAAATACTTGTATAACTTGATATAAAAAAGTCCTATTTTAGATCTTATTTTGTGAACCAAATAATAATCTGCGTTTTGAAATTTTTCTTCATCTGTAAAACCAAAATAATAGTTGCACTTATAAATATCTAAATCTCTAAAAGCCAACATAGGATTCATTGAAGAGCTGTTTTTAAAGTGCGCAGAAACTGGAGTACCAACCGCAGATGGAACCTCTGACGTCACATTATCTACATAAAGTTCAGATTCTAAATCCTCATGCACCACGATAATATCGGAGTCATTACCTGTTACATTCTTTTCAGATTCAGAAATTGTTTCCTTTTCGTCTTGGGCTGAATTAATTTGTTCAATATCTATGTTTAATTCCGCACTGTCACAATTATGTTCTCTAATGTTTTTTAGCAATAATAATCTATCCCCATAAGACAAAGCATTCACCGTTTTTTCCCCAATGGAAATTCTGTTGAAGTCAGCATCAAACAATAAGCTGCAACCAGAAAGACTGTGGGTAAGAATTAAAATGTACTTTTGAATTTCATCTGCATACTTTTTAGTTGGAGCAGACATAGTTAATAGATCTTCAATAGAAGCAAAAGCGTAATCTGTAATACTTTCAAAGATATTCACAGCCGTTTTGATCTCCAAAGGACTAGGAATATGCCATTTAAAATTAAGGTGTTGATCACGAAATCTCCTTTCATCAAATTGTAATCCTCCCCAGCGTTCTTCATCTGAGATATCACAGTTACTCGGAAACATAACATAGTCAATGATTTCTGTAGTAGTTAGACTGGCAAGTAAATTATGAATCAACATGGATGTGATGACATCAAGCACAGGGCTGGAAATTACTTTGTAAATATGTTTTAGAAAATTCATAATATCAGTGCTGAAATTTACTATTGATTCGTAAGAATACCTTAAAACATCATTGAGGGCGGTTAAATATAAAACTAATTTAATGTCTCTTGGATGAATTTCTGAAGTGCTTCTTACAGAGCCAACACCTTTTTCAATTTGATCGTCAATACGATTCATTAACATACCAACTACTTTAGATCTCAGATGTGGATCCCTTCTCGTCAATGTCGCAAGAGGAATAGTAATGATTTCATAATTGGGGTTTTTTTCGTTAAAGGCTTCAGTTTCCCAGAATTCTCTCTGGAATAAATCTGCAAACTGCTCGAACATTATATTATCCATGGATTCAATTATCATCATTGAAGTTTGGTTCAGTTTAATTATTAATTTGTCATCTAGTTCCGCCTCAGCCAATTCAAAAAGTTTATTAGAATATAATCTTAAAAAATTTATGAATTCACCAGTAGACGCCGTAAATGCTCTTTTCAAAAATTCCTTATCATACTCAAATGGTATTTGCAGATGTGATTTAATATGAAAATAGTGTTGTTGGACAAATGAAATAGTTTCAGACTCAAATGTTAATAATTCACCTTCTTTGGCGATGTTCTTGAAAGGAACAAATGAAGCGATCGAGACAATACAATTTGCTATGTTGGTAGTCAATTCCATATCATTTGAGTCAATCTTGGACACCAACATATGTAAAATATTTGTCATATGAACGCGATATAGTTCGTCTGCAGCAAAGAACCTGACAACTCGAGTAAATTGTTTTAAAGAAGATATTACCCTATGTTTTGACTCGACAAATTCATTAGATAATGCATCGTAAACATCCTCTAAAACCTTATCAAATAATAAATAGCGATTCTTTGCTCTCAAATTTAATAAGTAAGCAAAACACGAAATGTAATAATTCGAAATATCTGAATTTTTACTTTGGGCCCCAGTAATCAAAATTTTTAAAAATAATTTAATGAGTCGCTCATGACAGTTGGAGTTTAATACATGTTTATTAAATATCTCACTTTTTTCTTGATAACTACTTTCTTTTTGAACTCTTGTGTGATAAAATTTAATAAAACTGTGAACAAACTTGGCAATTGGTTTTGTCCAAAAACCATTATTGGAAGGATATACAAAAGTTTCAATTGATTTTATCAAATTAGAAAGTTTACCGAAGAAGGGTTCAAAATCGTTACCATTAATACTGTAAATGAAAAGTCTAATTGTTTTAGAATTAGAATAAATTTGACCATCTAATCTTAAATGGCTTTGAAGCCTGTTGAATAAAAATGTCATTTGATCCTCAGTAAATATACCAAACGAACCAAAACAATTTCCAAACTGATTTAGAATACGTGGATCTTGTTCAAGTAGTCTATAGTAAAAATTCTCAGCCACTCCACCAGCAAATTCATACATTTGGGTATCAATCACGCAATTTGCGCTAACCGATGTCCATAAACTAAAACAAAAAGGGAAGTAGCTGATGACGTTATTTGTGTTGCCATAATGATAAGGAATGTAAGATGTAATAATAGGCAGAACAGTACACATTGTAGCTGGGGAAAACCTTGACAGCAACATATCCATAGAAGACTGCAAAACCGTAGAATCTTGTTCATTAAAGAACGGTTTAGCAAATTTTGCTAATTTTAATAATACTTTAAACAGTTTCGAATCACCCTTAGAGGACAGGTCGTATCGTGTAAATTCTGAGTCAGGATATGGAAGAAAAGCACACAGGAAATCAAACAAAATCATGTGGTCCAAAATCAAGCCATGTTCCTTCAATAGCTTAGTAAAGTTTGTTCCCTCATCATTATCATCAACTAAAATTTCAAACATTGTAACATGGAGGTCTCTCGATATTTTCTGACCTTGCACTAAAGACAAGTAATAATAGACTGTTGCTAAAGATTTTCTTAAACACAAAGGAAAATCGAATGCTAAACAGTTTCTAAGCTCATTCGTCCAATGATTTACACTAATAACGCTTGATGATTTTGCGGTGATTTTCCCTGTTGCTGTTTTGTTAATGTAATCGTTTTCGTTATAAAGCTCATTCTCTTCACCACCAAATTGAGTGATTTCTTCATCTGGACTATTTTTTGAGAGTCGAAACATGTCCGTTTTTAAGGCCAAGTCATCTATATCATTTTTTAAATTAGTTAGATCCTTGTTGGAGATCGAAATCGAGCCTTCAATATCCAAAGAACTAATTGCAATATAAAGATTTACTAACACGTGACAAAGATACTTTGATTGTTCTTTATGAGATTCTATTTTATAACATAGGTGATCTTCCATTTTAAATTTGGGTTTCTTAGCCCTACCAAACCACTTAGACTCTGGATTATACAACTCCTTCAAATATTCATTTTCATTTTCGGGATAATCTAAACCATAAAAAAATAATTTAGATTCTAAAAAACTGTCTGATTCATTGTTCAAGATATCTGACTCTCTAGCACTTGGCGTGGTGGATCTAGCTCTTTTGAAATTACTGTTAAAAGTTTTGGATGAAATCAATCCCGGGGTTCTAGATCTACTAAGGTTTGTGACAGAAGAAATATTTTTTGAGTGAGTTTTTAATGAGGATAATACTCTATTCTTCAGTGGAATAGGTGCCTTGATATTTTCTCTGCTCATTAGCGAAAATTTGTTTAATACGTTATAGTTAATAAATGGTGCTCTCTTTTTCTTTTCAACACTTGTTTAGTATCTTTTTTTCTTCAAAGTTGTTATGTATACGAAACTTTAGAAAAGTGTTTTGATAAAGAAATAATGAAGAAGGGATGAAATCGAAGCAAAAGGTTGTGGGGGACATAACCAACACTATTTTCATTTTTAAGGTCGGCATGCAAGAAACAAGCGGTGCGGCTGTCATCGCGTCTAGAAAATCGAAGAAAGATCCTAAAAAAAGTACTAGCAATATAGAATTAAATGAATGCTGGATCCAATTATCTTGTTCTGTAATTTCACAAGTACTCAAGCATATATTTAAGAAATAATATTTTAGAGGTTTTTGGAGATATTATTTTACCCGATTTAATAAATTAAATAGCACAGAGTTGTTAGTAATTACACAATTTAGTAAATATACATAGCTAATATAAAATTTTCAATCAACATAATTTTGCAAATTCAAGGAAACTGTTCTTGAAGTATTTTCTTCCTGTTGTCTATATACACCAATCAACGCGTCAGATTTTTCAAACATGCTGTTTTTCAAGGAAATGACAATAAACTGCAGATTTGGATTACCATGTTTCCTTATATATGTAGCAATCCTTTCCACATTCGCTATATCTAGAGCAGCATCTATTTCATCTAAAACAAAAAAAGGACTTGGTTGAAAAGAATTTATAGCAAATAACAACGCCAATGCAGCAACTGTCTTTTCACCACCGGAAAGATATTCCATGTCCTTGAATCTCTTCAAGGGAGGGGTGGCATGATAACGTATACCAGCATTGAACGGTTCATCTTCGTCCTCCATTGTAAGAGACGCATTACCACCGGCTAATTCAGCAGATGAATTTGGATTTCTGGTTAGTTCTCTATATATAGAATCTAAATGCTCAGTAACGTGTTCATACGCCCTTTGAAATAACACTTTTCTCTTTTTTTTAATTTTCAAAAATTGGGTAAACACTTTTCTTTCTTCTGACTTCAATCCCTCAGTTTCATTGTCAATGACCTCAAAACGCCCTTGAGCTTCGTTATATCTCTCTGCAGCTTTTGCATTTGGTTGCAACATACTTAATTTCTCTTCAACATCTTTAATATTTTCTTCAATTTCTTTTTTAACAGAATTGGCTCCACTTTCTTTGTATTTTGCTGGAAGTTCTTTATAGTCAATATCCAACTCATTAGAAATACTTATAGTTTGTTCATCGATCTTAGCAATTGGTAAATCCGTTAAGTTTACGTCTGATAAAATCCCCAGATTGATATTTGAAATTTTACAATTTTGTAAAATCCCCACTCTTTCTAAATCAAGCCTTGCAGTATCCTCTCTGATTTCATCCCTTTGACGTTTGAAGTTTTGAATATTCATCTGATATTCATTGACACGATTCTCAGTGACATTCAAGTCATGCTGTTTTGCATTGTAGATATCCTGTAACTGTTTTATTTGTTGTCTTTGTTCCTCTATTTCCTTTTCAGCTTTTTCAACGCTTCTTTCAAGGTCTTGTTCTTGATTTTCTAGTTGCTTAAATTCATCGTAAACTTTTTCAAGAGTTTTCCTTAATTTTTCTAACCTACCTTGCGTAGTTTCTAGACGTTCAGTTTCGAAACCTAGTTTGTTTTCAATATTTAGAATTTCTTTTTGCAACTGTTGTAGTTCTCTGGATTGTTTTCTCATAATTTCACCCGAGTGACTTTCGTATTCCTTGATTGTAAAACCTACTTTATCAGTAAATTCTTTAAAAATTGTTGATTGAAAAGTTTCTTTCTCAGAATTGGCCGCATTTAGAGAGTTAATAAAGCTATTTTTTTTATCTTCAAGTACTTTAATTTGTGGGTCATACTCATTATTGATTAAATCATTCTGATACTGCAATTCAATTTTATTTTCTTCAATGGCTCTAGAAACCTGGGTTAATTGAATTCTAATTCCAGAAATCTCCACATTTAGTGTTGATATACTATCTTCTAAATCCCTTGCCTTGATTGATGCTGTATGGTTGGCATTTGTTGCTTCTTCAACTTGTTGTAGCAACTTATCTTTTAAAGAAATTAAACTCTGATATTCTTCCTTATCCCATCTATTGTTTGTATCTTTGGATATACCACCTGTCATTAGACCAGCTTTATGAATTAAAGCACCTTCCAGAGTGACTAATTTAGACCGTATACCATCTTCCCATTTTAGTTTTTTGGCAATTTCAAGCGTGTCGCAAATAATAGAATCAGAACAAACATATTGCATTGCTCTTTCATATACAGGTTCGTATTCAATAGCATTAAATGCTAAAATATAGCCCTGAGCATTTGAGCTAGGTAGAGTTGCTATTTGAGAGTCAATTGTGTCCAACGGAATAAAAGAAGCAATACCTGCACGTTGTTCTTTTAGATATGCGATACATTCTTGAGCAGTAGATAAGTTATCAACAATAACAGAATCAAAGTTTTTACCAAGGATGGTAGAGACTGCCAGAGCATATTTTTCCTTTTTGGGATGACATAAATCATGAACTAGACCTTTAACACCAGGAAAGAAACGTCTTAACATGGCAACATTTTCTCTCAATTTCCGTTCCTTCATAGTCTCTCTTTGATTAGCACTCAAGTCATCAATCTTTATTAAGGTCTCTCTTAGTTTATAATTCAAATCGTATTCTTGATTACTTGTCGATTCTATGTCTGCTTGTAATTCCTTCAAGTCTTTCAATTTTTCTGATTGAAAGGAATTTTTGTCATTCAATAAAGATGTCAGTTCAGATGACTCTAATTCATTATTTTCGAAACGAACCATAATTTCATCATTAATTCTTTTTTTTGAAATATCTACTCTTTTCTGAAGCATTTCTAATTCATCTAAAACTTCCTGTTTATCGTTTTCTAATAACGCAATTTTCTCTTCTATTATGGATCCACCTGAAGTTAAGTATTTTTCATTCAACTTTTCATAACTTTTCATATCATCATCATTTAAACGATACTTGTCATGATTTTTGGCTGCTTCTTTAATGTCATTTTCAAACGATTCTTTTGTTTTGGTGACAACTTTTAATTGTGTTTGAAATCTTTGCACATAACTTTTCTGCCTTTCAATGTCTTTATTAAACGCTTCGATTCGCTTTTCTATATTAGTTACACGCTTTTGTGCCGCACGCTGAGGTAGTTTAATAAGTTTTAAATCAGAAAATAATTTTTCTTTTTCTTTCATTTTATAATCCAAAGTACTCTTTTGCTTGGTAATAGATGCACCGTCTCTTGTAAAAGAAACTTTAGATCTTTGTAAATTTTTCTCTTCATTTGCAATTTTATTCTTTAAATCTGTTATTTGTAGCTTATGCTCCTTTAAACTATCATTTAGTTTTTTTTTATTTTGTTGTAGATGGTATAATTGCCATAATGCATAGTATTTTTGCATATTTTTCTTCTTATCAGCATTTTTTTTATATTCTTCATTTTTATTTATACCTTCTTCATAAGTTTGTAATTCGGAATGAATTCTTCTTCTATTTTTAATTGATTCAGCTACAATTTGACCCAACTGTTCCATTTTCTCCTTCAAAGAATCGTACTCTTTTTTATATTGAATAGAACCAGAGACTTCTTCAAATAGTTTTGATAAATCATTTGCTGATTGAGATGCAATTTGTTCGACATCACCTTGAAAAACCAGAAAATTTTTAGCCTTGATCAAGATATTTTCTGCTTCTAAAAATTTTGCGTATTCTCTATAGGTTACGGTTTTATTATCGATTTTGTAACTAGTATCCCCATTACGAGAAATTTCCCTTGCTAATTCAACACTATTATTTTTTTTTTGATAAAAGGCTTTTACGTAAGCAGTGTTTGGGTGATTTGAATCATCTTGCGAAAGGTCACCACCATCATCGCCATTATCTTGTTCATTGATAACACCTCTATATATCAAATCTTTCATAATATTTGACCTTAATTGATTACTCCGAACACCCAATACGAATGAGATAGCGTCCATCATATTTGATTTACCAGACCCATTAGGTCCAATGATACTTGTAAAATTTGATTCACCAAATCCTATTCGAACGGTCCCTTTATATGATTTAAAATTGTTAAGTTCTAATCCAAGTAATCGACCCATGATAATTTTATTTTCTTCGATTTTTTGATAATTTAATTGGTTTATTTACTTGAATGTTTCTATAATGTGGTATTACTTTTGCCATGTATTTTTTCAAAGAGATGTTACGCGTTTATATCAATGAATTGTAACGCTTTTACTTCAAAAATCTCATTTCACGCGTATCAGAATTTCTTGCATGTGACTTTTTCCCTCAGAAGAATTTTTCACCATAAAAAAATCCGTTTGGGAAGAACTATACCCGAATAGGAAACAGCATAACAGAATACATAAAAAACAAGAACTAACTGTTAAAAATTCAGTTTTATGTTCAATATATATGTGCAAATAGATCATTAGCGTTGAATATTCCCTTTTGCACCAAAGTGCTGTACATCAAGAAAGAAAGAAAACAAATTGTAGCTTCTTCTGAAGTATCCTGTTGCCTTAGGTCTTAAAAATGCAGTCGAACGGGGAAGAAGAATTGCTCGGCCGATTTAATTTGACCAGAGAAAAAATACTTTTGTGAAAGATTTGGTAGGATAGCCGTAATGAATAAAAGCTACAGAACAGATTGTTTAACTAACTCATAACCACGCAAAAAAAAAAAAATTATAAGAGTACTGATAACTAACTCTGGCAAGTTAGAATATTGAATAATAAGATACTTTTACTACATATAAAAAATTCTAAGTGTTTTTAACATTAGAGAAAGTGTCTGCTTCTTTTTTCTTTTTTTTTTTTTTACAGTAAAAGTGAATAAAAATTTTGGATAGGAATAAACCCAATATGTCTTTTACTGAACATAATAACGACAATTCACATGTACCTAATAGATATCCTTTACGTGATATCCCAACACCTTATATTTATTCATCGTTATATTTGCAAAATAATAAGACAAAAATGCATAGAAACAGTATAACACCAACCGAAACTGCATCAGATATTCATATAGATTTAAAAAATACCAGAAATGGTGACAAAACAATTAAGAATGTTTTAAAACGTGAAGGAGACATTTCAGAAGCAAAAAAAGATATAAAGAGAATAAAAATTTCTTCGATCGATCAAAATTGTTTGATCTCACAACCAACAGGTACACCAAAAGTAACCAGAACCACAGCAAACAAAATAGATTCAACAGAAACAGAAATTAATAAGATTACCATTTCAGATGAAATTAAAGATTCAAATGCATTAGATGATGCCTTACCATTGTCCCCCGTTGCTTCTTCTGGAACAAGAACACCTGTTGAAAATAAACCATTAGAATCATTATTTCCCATTAATAATTATTCGTTTACCTCCTCGATATTAGAGAAATTATCTAATGATAAAAGTTTATCATCGCAGGAATTACAAAACCTTGCGTATAAGATAATATCCCAATTAAACAGAAATCAGCTGACAGATATAAATGTACTTATTCGAGATCACCTTAAAAGGGATATGATTGGTACTGTACCTACAGAAATTTCATTACAAATATTAAAAAATTTAAGATTTAAAGATATTACTTCTTGTTTGCTGGTTTCTAAAAAATGGAATAATGTTATACAAGAAACCCCCGATTTGTGGAAGCATTTATTATTTGCTGAAAGTTTCATCAATAAAGATAATTTTGATCAATATATGATTCAGTTAGGTAATAAATATAAATTCTTAACAGGCGATCAAATCGAACTAGCTTTCAAGATTGATTTCTTAGAAAAACGTCATATTTTAAAGAACTGGTATGATATTCACTATAAACCGAGAAGAACAATGTTACAAGGTCATATGACAAGTGTTGTCACATGTTTACAATTTGAAGAGGATTATGTAGTGACTGGTGCCGATGATAAGATGATTAGAGTTTATGATTCCAAACAAAAAAAGTTTTTACTTGAATTAAGTGGTCATGAAGGTGGTGTTTGGGCATTAAAATATGATAGTGATGGTATTGTAGTGAGTGGATCCACTGATCGTTCTGTTAGAGTATGGGATATAAAGAAGGGTATTTGTACCCATGTATTTAAAGGCCATACTTCAACAGTTCGATGTCTTGATATTGTTGAATATAAAAATGAAAAATATATTGTAACTGGATCAAGAGATAATACTTTGCATGTTTGGAGACTAACTAACGATATTTATGATCATAATGGTAAAAAAATTGACGAAAAAGCATTTAATGATGACGAAAAATTAAGTTATCCTCTTACTTACGATTCACCGGATCTTAATCCATATTTTGTTGGAGTTTTAAAGGGACATGTAGCTTCTGTTCGTACCGTTTCAGGACATAGTAATATTATTATTAGTGGATCTTATGATAATACGTTGATGGTTTGGGATATCTCACAAATGAAATGTCTTTATATTTTAAGTGGTCATACTGATAGAATTTACTCAACAATTTATGATCATAAGAGACAAAGATGTATATCTGCTTCAATGGATTCTACAATAAGAATTTGGGATTTAAAAGATATTTCAAATAATGGTATTTGTCAACCTGTTAGTTGTGCGGGTACTACATGTATGAGAATTACCGATTCGTATAAAATTTTAAATGGACATACAGCTTTAGTAGGATTATTAAAATTATCTGAAAAATTCTTAGTAAGTGCTGCTGCCGATGGTTCACTAAAGGGTTGGGATTCTAATGATTATAGTTTGAAATTCTCATATCATCATAGTAATTTAAGCGCGATAACAACATTTCATATAGATGATAACTTACTAGTGAGTGGATCTGAAAGACAGTTTAATGTTTATAATTTAAGAAATGGTAATTTGGTTCATTCTAATCTATTAAGAGATGCTGAACAAATTTGGTCAGTTAATTTTAAAGGTAAAACTTTGATTGCTGCTGTTGAAAGAAATGGTCAAAGTTTTATTGAAATTTTAGATTTTGGTCCAGAATTTAAAAATGATTATTGCAGTAATGAAACATGGGAATCGATTAAAAGAGAAAGACAAGAGTTTTATAAGAATAATAAGTTGACTATTGAAGAATTTGAAGAATACGAAGATGAGGAAGAAGACGATGATGAAGAGGAAGAAGAGGAGGAAGAAGATATTGATTACTTGAGTAGTAATTAGGTTTGGTTTTAATTTATTCCGATTGTGGTATTTTTTTTTCATTGTTTTGATAATTAATGTTTTTTTGACGAATTCTTTTTCATGCATTCCGAGAAAAAGAGAATCAATTCATTTTTAAAGATCCAATGATGCTTGAGCGTGAAGATAGACCCGTTATAAAGTTCAGGTCAAAAAAATTGCAAGAACATAATGCCGAAGATTGTTTTAAAAATATTGAATTGCACCCAATTTTTCAAATATTTCCAAAAAAAATGTCTTCTTTCAAAGATATATGATTTCAATTTGAGTAATATATCTATAACTATTTAGTATAATATACATATGATTACTTAACTTAATACAGCATTATTTATTTAATAGTGGGGTTAATAAAGATTGCTTAGGAAAGAAAAAGAGAAAAAAATGAATCAAGAAAGTTCAGAGTACAAAACATTTGGTCAAGGTCCTTTTAAAGCATACCCAGTGTTACAAAATGACTTTATAGAAAAAGTTCTCAGACTGAAGAGGAAAATATCAGGTAAATTAGTTGTTATAAGTATATTGTTAGCTGTAGCATCAATTTTTGTATTTTTATTAGGTGTTAATATTGTCATTCAATATCGTACAATTCGTGTTGATCATACTGTTGAAATGTTCAAGAAATTAATTTATATTGTTATTAATTGTGCAATTATTTTTTATTTGATTCAATTAATTGCTTGGATTTTTGAGAGTTGGACGAGAAAAAAGAATAGTTCTCACAGAATGGTAGATAATTAGCAAAATATGTTGACGCAAAAGACTGCGGATGTATTTAAATAAGATTATTCTAGATTATTCATTGTAATATTAAATTATATATAAGTCTAAAAAATACGTTATAAAATTATATGTAGATAAAGTATACTTAATATTACTTATTTTTGTTCCTATACCAATTCAATAAAAAATATATTATCAAAGGGCTGTATTGATGACTGTTATCACAAGGAGAGTCGTAGGGTGTTTTCCTTAGTGAAATATAATAACATACATGTAAATATCTCCAATTTCAATCTATACGTGCCTTCAAAATGGGTGAAGAATTTCCAACAATCCGATGTGCAACCTGAGATATAACCGATTCATATATAAACATCGATTGGTGCCACATGGTTAGCGTGGACGGTGGGCATCAAGTCACAAGGGAATTTATAATCTTCTTCGATATATCCACCCATTCCTGCGACAATTTATGTTGAGTCGACCTCCAACTATACACCATTCCTGTTGGAGTTTCTGCAAATGTCCCTTAGAAACATTTGTCATGGGTCTGCAAAGAAAAGCTCGCATAGGCGTAGTGCCAGAGGTATTTTGTTCTTGTTCCTCATTAGTGTAATGTTGTAGTATACCCTCATGTTGTATTGAGGCAATATTGAGTTCAGGTTTAACTCTATTAAGGTTATAAGCGAGAGATATAACAGTAGACAAAGCTCTATCAAAAGACGTTCGAATAATGAGTTTCCCCTAACAGGTGGTAGTCTGTTTTATATGTGACTTTTTGGTTACAAACTAAACATAAGATATTAGAGCCTGTTTAACATTTTGTCTTTTAGATGTTTTCACTTGATTTCCAGGGGGTTTTGATGCCAATTGCAGCCTTCGTTAGTTCAATCCAGCCCAATCCAAGAAATACAAACACCTGTTAACTATAAGACTACATACCTAAAGTAACTTACACCACAAGTGAAGCAAGCTAAAACGAATTGTTAAACAACCTATTCTATATAAGGCCATTTAAAGCTAATACACCTTGTCCAAAACCTTACAGCCATAACAGAGAGTAAACGGGGAATAAACGAAGAATTATCACTCATTTACGATCACTGCCTCCCTATCCTTTATTATATAAAACGAGCAGAATATTTTCTTCTTTTCTGGTGTCCTAAATTCATCTTCCTTTCATGTTACCTTTATTTAATAATCGTCTTTATAATATAGGTAACTGACTGGACTTTATATTTAGCTCATTAAAGAAAAATACTATTGTTCCTCTTCTTCAGAGTGCCTATATATCTTTGCTTAAACTTACAGCCTTCTCTTTAGAAAAATAATGCAATACCATTTCTGTATAGTTTTCTTTGGTAGTTATTACTAAGCCCGCTATCAAGGTTATTTATTTTTCTTTCTTGCTTTAGAGTCCTTGCGTTGGTCTTCTAGTGCATCATTTCAAATGGTAGGCAGGCGTTGCTTCATATTGATTTGCATAGTAGATAAACACATTTTTTTGCTTGACAAACGGTTAGAAAAATCAGAAGTAGACCATTTAAATTTTAACCATATGTGAAAATGAGTAAACCGACCTCATGAGGGTATCTTATCGAATGTTACTTGTGGACCAAACACGTTGAAGCATTAAAAAAGAATGCCGTCCTTGGTTTGACAAAGGGGAACAAGAAAACATGTTTACAGAGTAAGAGACCGACAGATGTCCTGGCTTACAGAGTATTCAATTCCATAAGCTCTGCCACATTACATAACGTTGATGGACAGTTTCAAGAGTTCCCGTCTAAGAGACGCCCGAAGCACAGCAAACGATGAATGGCAAAGGAACAACCAACATCTTGTATTGGGGAGCTGGAAGACCGACACTTTTTTTTTTTTCACTCAATCTCACGGTTTGCAATCTTTTTCACACACTAAAACACCCGAACAGCACACCCGAATCGTTTCACTCAGTTTTATCCAAAATTATTCAATGGAAAACAAAAGCACAACAAAAGTAAACCTAGTCTAATCTAAAAACAAATCATGCAAACCATAATTCTAACACAAGAAAAAACCAATTTGCTCGCATTTTTTTTCTTATTTTCATCCTTTCCCATCTTTCGCATATATTGCAAACAACATATTTCTTTACTCTTGTAGTTTATTTAACTATATTCTTATGTAAATCTAATGTAAATAATTAAATCATTTTATTATACACATCTTCCAACCTGATTTATCACCGATATACAGTTGCATAATATTATTGTAAATACCACAATAACCAAAGAAACTAAAAAAAAAAATTATATATTAATATTTCACTATAGCATTATGGGTGGAAGAGTATATGACCCTATACATGATGTATTTCAAGAAAGTCCTGTTGCTGAAAACTCAACTGGTGATAATACCACCTCAATCACTCAAATTAATGGAAATCAATCTTCTATGACAACTGCCGTTGGCAATCCCATAACAGATGAATTTGATGCAAGACAGACTATAGCGGTCAAAGTACCCACAATAACGAATATTATAACTCTTAACAATAGCGATGATTCTGATGATTCTGATGATGCTAATGAATTTTCAGATAATAAAGATAATTCTACATTAAGTGAAGACAATACTGAAATTACAACTATAAAGTCTTTACAAAATAATAAATCGTTAACAAATCATACAAATGATTTAAATTCAATTAAAAAGACATTAAACAATAATATTATTAATAGTATTTCAAATATACCAAATAAATATAATAGACATTTGAAAAAACCAGATGGTGATTTTTTCACTAGAAATGATATTCAGTACACTTTTTTAAATAAATTAATTAATGATAAAAGAAAATTTTTTACCAATATCTTTAAAGATTTTTATTTGAATTCATTAATACCAATAACAGATTTTAATGTAAATAATCAACTAAACAAAAATTCAAAAAATTTTGATTCAAAAAATGATAATGAAAATGATGAAACTAATATTATTAATAATTCAAATTATGATGCAAGAAGATTTATTTCACATGAAAAATTAACATTTTCACAATTGTATATTTTATGTTTAGCTACATCGACGAAATGTTCAAAAATTTTAAGAGATAAATTACTTTTAGATAATCAAATTGCATTTTCAACATGTTTCGTTGGTCTTTTAATTAATTTTGGACGTTTAAATACAACGATTAATTTTTATGCTGAAATGACTTCACAATTACGTACTTATCATAGTATACCATCGTTACAGTATGATATTAATGATCCAAAATCATTACAAGATACACCAAGATTAAAATCAATTTTGAAAAATTTACCAATTGGTAATGAAATTTTTTCATTAAATGATTTATATGATAATAATGATGATAAAAATTTTTCCAATAAGATTAATATAATTAATTTAATTTTTAATTTATGTGATAATTCAAAATTAATTGAAGAAAAATTTTTAATTGAAAAATTTTTATTAATTAAATTTGATAGAAATATGGAAAAGATTAATTTTTTAAAAGATATTTTAGATTATTCATTATTTGATTCAAGTGATAGATCGAATTTAATTATTTGGTTATTATATTTACATTTGGAGACAAATTTAAGTGATAATGAAATTAAACAATCATTAAAAATTTTTGGTGAATGTATTGATAATGAAAATGATATTTGGAAAATTAAATTAAGACAAAATAAAAATTTTAATGAAGATATTGATTTTGATTATGAAATTAAATTTGGTTTAGAACAAAAAAATAAAAGAAAAGAATTTATGTCAAAGATTAAACTTGAAAAAGAATTATCATTTAAAGAAGATTCAGTTGATGAAATGAAAGAAAATTCAATTAATGGTAATGATAGTAATCTAAATGAAAAGAAGAGAACATTAGATGAAACAAAGATTTTAGAGAACGTTACAAGTAGTAGTAATAATAATATTGTAGATAATAATGGTGAAATTAAAAAAAAGAGAAGAAAAAGAAGAACTAAAGCAGAAATGTTATTAGCAGCTGCTGCATTAGCTTCGGAGACAACGAAATCTGAGGATAGTAGTGATAATGATAATTTAAAAAACTCATTAATAGATAGCAATAATTTAATTACTAATGAAAAGAATGATAATTTGAATAATGGGGTTTTCAATAAAACAATTGTAACTAATAGTAATGATGATGATAATAATGATGATAATGATGATACCAATAACAATAATAATAATTTAATTAAAAAATCAGATGATGAAGGTGAATCAACGATGATAATAAATGATAAATCTAATGATGATGATAGTTGTAATAATAATAATAGTAGTAATAGTAATAATAATAATAATAATAATCTTAATAATAAGATTAATAATCAGAATTTAGAAAGAATTAATAAATTAATTGAAATTGATTCAAATAGGAAAGTTGAAGTTTTAAATATGAAACAAGAGGATTTCTTAAAGAAAATAATTGAATCGCATAAATTAGTTAAGTTAAAGAGAAAAGAAATTGGATTGATAAAAATTTTTAATGAATTTGAAGAAATACCAATGGCATCAATTATAGGTATTCGTGGTAAGAAAAGAAAAAAATTTATTGATGAGTTAATGGGATATGAAACAGATTATTTAAAGTATTTTAATTTTGCTAAAAATTTCATTACGACAAAAATTGAAACTCAATCTAACCAAGAACATGATGAGGACAATGAAATTGATAGAAATTTTTTTAGATTTTAAAATATGTAATTCGGTTATGTAAAAAAATTCTTTTTGAAATTATTTAATACATAAAATATATATTTATATTCAAATTTTTTTTGTTTTATTCAAAAAAAAAAAAAGGGGAGAGAGAGAGAGAGAAATAAAAAAAGAGAATTAACTCAAATAAAATTTATTAAAAAACATTAATAAGAAAGAAAAAACATGATGTAGTCTTAGCTAGCAGTAATCGTAGGCTTCATTATTTTTTAGGTTCAGCATCGCCACCATATACTTTATTTGAAATGTATTCAGCAGCATCGTTTAATTTTGCTTTGGCGCTGTTGTAATATTCACCTGCTTGTTCACCTAAGGATTCGGATTGATTTTCTTGTTTTGCTTTATCTTTACCAGATTGTGCAGAATCAGAAATACCTTGTGCTATACCTTTATCTTCTTCTGGTTGTAATTTTCCGGCAATCTTATCACCAGTATCGGTGACAAATTCTTTACCTTTTTCGTAAGTTGATTTTTCGGATTCTGGTTTTACAGCTTCTTTAGCTTTAGTTGTAAAATCTTTTCTACCTTCGTCAGACATTATTTGTATATATTTTATGTTTTTATTTTTGTATCTTTGTTATGATGATGTCTTTAAACTTTGAAATGAAGAGAATAGTAAAGCAATGGTAACAGGATTGCGTCCAAAGACCTCTCCTTATATATGAATCGAAATTGGGGGTACTTGTTAAAAAAACCAGCTTGCTGTTTTTAGAAGTTGTAACACATTGACATCACGGGTGATCATGGTGGGCTGCGGGGTATTTACCGACGACGGCGGCAAACGTCATTTTAAGGGTCCGGCATTACGTAGCAAATCAGGGGCTGCGTCTGTTTTTAGGACGCGGCACCGCTCGCACAGAAACCCGCGCGGCCGCCCGCTCCACATCATGTGAGACAAACACGCCATTTCGGCCTGAAGTAACCAATAATATCCCAGTTGACACATTTCGTCATAATAACCAAACTGACAAGGCGTCGTGTTTCCCCTAATCAGTGCATGCAGTTTGTCCCCCGTTTGATTTGACTTTTAGAAATTCTACATTAATAAAACATTTTTTTTTTGTAGAATTTCAATCTTATTAAAACAAATGTGTTTTTAAAATCTCAAAATTTTAACACTGAATTTAGCGAGCGGGTAAATCGGATATCGTAGAATTTCATGGAAAATAGAAAGAAAAAAATGGAAAAAAGAACTCATTAAACATATCCAATGATTATACAGAAATCAATCTATAGCAAAACAAAAGCAAAAAACCAAGCAGAGGTGGTAAGTATATTTTAACATATAAGGTTAAAATAACATCAATTAATCGCCGAATTTTCTGTTTTTTATTCTTGGTTTTTTTTTTTAAAAATTGAGATTAGTCATCATGATAAAATTTTATCCCAAATCAATTGTTTTTTCACGTTCTTTAAGAACTTATTCAAATAAACCTTTATTTCAATCTTTCTATATTCTATCTAAAATCAAAAAATCAAAATTCCATACCTCATCAATATGTCATCAATCAATAAAAGATCCTTATCAAACTTTAGGTGTTAAACAAGATGCAACAGCTTCACAAATTAAAAAAGCTTATTATAAATTAGCTAAAAAATACCATCCTGATATAAACAAAGAATCTAATGCTGAAAAGAAATTTCATGATTTACAAAACGCTTATGAAATTTTATCCGATGAAACAAAACGTCAACAATATGATCAATTTGGTTCAGCTGCATTCGATCAAAATTTTGGCTCTGCTGGACAATATCAACAATCAAATACAAACTTCCATAGTGGTAATCCATTCGGTGATTTTGGTGGTATTAATTTCGAAGATTTATTCGGTGCTGCATTTAATGGTAGAGCAAATGGTACTCATACAAATTCAACAAGATCAAATATGAATATGTTTAGAGAAATGAAAGGTGATTCAATTCATGTTTCTTATAAATTAAATTTTAAAGATGCAGTGTTTGGTAAAAAAAATGTTAAAATTGATTATAATTGTTATGAACCATGTCATACTTGTGATGGTTCAGGTATGAAAATTGGAGCTCAAAGAGAAACATGTTCTGGTTGTCATGGTTCAGGTACAAAAATTCATATTAGAGGTGGTTTTCAAATGATGTCAACTTGTAATGAATGTAATGGTGAAGGTACAAAATTAAATTCAAAAGATATTTGTAAAACTTGTCATGGTAATGGTGTTGAATTTAAAACTAATAAAAATATTAATGTTGATTTACCAAATGGGTTACAAGATGGTGATGTTATTAGAATACCAAATCAAGGTTCTTACCCTCAAATGGCAATTGATCCAGATTTGAAAAATAATATTAAAATTGTAAGAGGTGATATCTTGGTTAAAATTAAAGTTGATAAAGATTCAAAATTTTCAATTAAAAATAAATATGATATTTGGTATCAAATGGAAATTCCAATAACAACAGCTGCTTTAGGTGGTACTGTAACAGTTCCAACAGTTGATGGTAAAAATTTAAGATTAAAAGTTTCACCAGGAACACAACAAGATGAAATTATCTCAATCCCTGATATGGGTGTGCCACATAATTCAGGTTTATTTGGTAATACAAAGACTCGTGGTAATATGAAAGTTCAATATAAAATTGTTATTAAGAAACCACAATCACAAGCTGAAAGATGTCTATGGGAAGCTTTAGCTGATGTAACGAATGATAATACAGCAAAGAGATTAATTGATCATAATTCGAACGAGTTTATTAATAATACAAATTCATCATCAACAACAAAAACAAACTTAAAGGAAAATCCCGATGAACCAAGTACATTAGGTAGATTAGAAAAATTTATTTCAAATACATTTAAAAAGATTAAAGGCGATAAAACAAAATAGATATTCAGAAAAAGTTTATTTTTTTTTTTTTTTAAAAAAAATTACTAAAAAGAACTTGTACATAAAAATTTTTTAATAAATCATTTTTAAATTTATAATAAATTAATCATTTATATATACAATTTTGTACTTAATTATTTAACAAAACATTAAATATATATATGTGTTTTTTCTAAAAAAAAAAGAAAATAGAATATTAATTTAAAGAAGAACGAACAATTTAAATTATAATTATTATGTTTAATTTAATGAATTTCTCTTGATACTTTTGGTATCATATGTTCATTAATTTTATCTGAACTTTTTTCATGATTTTTTAAATGTCTTAACATATTACTCTTAACATTAAATGATTTTTTACAATTTTTCCATGGACATTTAAATGGTGTATCACCGGTATGAATTAAAAAATGAGTCTTTAAAGTTGATGGTCTCGAACAAATTTTACCACAAATTGAACATTGTTTACGTAATTTCTTAACTAATGTTAAATTTTGTGGTATATTATAAAAATTTGGAATTATTATTGAATTTAATTCATTATTAATATAATTTTGTTGTGTTTGTTGATATGAATAATTTTTTTCCTGTTGATTATTTGAATTTATTAATATCACATTTGGATTTGAATTAATAAGAATAGATTCATTTGATGATGGAGTTGTAAAATTATTATAAAATTTTTGTGATTGATAAGAATAAGACGGTCTTGCCTGCAGTGTTTGTCTTGAATTGTTTATATTTTCGATGTTAGAATATTGATTTAAGGGAGTTGTAATATATCGTTGATTAGATTTTTTAATTGGAATATGTAATGAATATTGTCGTATCTGATTTTGACATGAAAATTGATTAGGTTGAACCATAGATGTTGGTGAAGTTTCATAATAATATGTTTGTTGTGGATTTTGTGATGGTACTAGTATTGAATCTTGAGTAAATTTTGTTAAACTATTATTATCAATAACAAAACTACGATTTGAATTTGGATACGAAACAAAATTTGAAGACACTAAAGGTTCTTGATAGTAGTAAGTACATTGATTTTGTGGACTTGTTATTATATTTGTTTGATAGGAAAGTTGTTTTGGTAATGTATTATTACGTGGCACAATATATTGTTCATTTGATAAGGGAAATGTTTGTGAATTATGCGTCTCTTTTTGAAGAGGGACAGGCTGCTGAACTTGGGATGTTGAAGTATTCTTTTCTGACTTTTCTTTACTTAATTTATTTTTATCCTTTGGAATAATAGAAGATATTGGAGGAAGTATAGTAAATTCATTTTTTTTCTTTTTGTTAATTTTTTTAGACTCTGAACTAGGAACTATCTTGACATATTTTTCCTTTTGTATTGGAAATTCAATCTGATTGTGTGCTGTTTTCATTAATAGGGGAATCTCTTTTAAATTTTGTTGCTCTTCCATAGGAGAAACATTAACTGTAAAATAATCCATCTTTCTGAAAAAAATAGATAACTAAAAATAAAGTCTTATTATTGCGGTTCTTAATTATTATAACTATAATGAAATTATAAATATATAAAATAGAGAAAAAATGAAAGATAAAATAAAGAAAAAAAAGTTTACGTTGGGGTGTTAAACAAGGATGCAAATGCTAGTCTAAAATTAAAAGTTTTTGTTAATATGAAGTTTTAAATGGCTCAAGAGTATAATAAAAAAAAAACATTTGGATTATCAAATCCGAAAAAGTCAACAAACATTAAATAGTGATTTTGATAACATTAAAACGCAGTATAACCGAGGATTTATTATGCTACTTATTGTGAACTACTGACCAAAAAAAGCAAAGGAGAAACTTTAAAACCAAAAAAAACAGTGTCCCGTTTGGTTCTCTGACAATTCCCGTGGAAGCGCAAAACTTTGGTGACCTAATAAGGTTAGAGCACTGCATGGGGTAAGCGAAAAAAGCAAAGATGAACGCCCTTAAAACTCGAATACAATCACAAGCACAAACTAAAAATGACAAGATTTCTTTGGAAAATTCTAGTAGCAGTGACCTAAATTAGTTTCGTGTATTTCGTTAGAGTCTCTAATTTAAGAAAACTACATTTGATAAATCTTTATGTATATCGAAAAACAAACAAGAAAACTTAGGAAAAGATGTTAGAAGAGAAATCTAAAGAATGATTAGTACAGTAGTTTCACTGAGAATTGTAATAAACATACTAATTTTTGTCCAAAGGTAAAAATTTTAAAACCATAAAATTGCAAACCGCAGCTTTCTTTAATGAAAACAACAAAAGAAACTTTTTATTTACGTGGATATTCAAGGTAATAAGAACTTTGTGTGACAGAATCTTGGGAATGTTTTTAGATGAACACAAAACTCATTCGTTTATTGGAACTTAAAAGGTTTAACAGGCAAAAAGAAATTCTTGGGAAGAATTAAAACGGAAATTTTTTTGCATTTATGAACGCACTTCGGAGAGGCAATTCTTTTTCACGCAGAAGAACCAGTGGAACGCGTGAGCAAGTGTGACTATCAAACGCGGCGCTGAAAGCAGTAACTGAAACTTAAAAAGCTAAGCAAGCGTTGTTCCTGTGCTTAAGACTCACTGTTGCTGCATATACAAGCCAAGTGATTGTTGAGGAGTTCCTTGTTTTAAAAACATGTTTATATTTTACAAACCCCAAGAACTTGAAGAATGGTGACGTCATAGGAACTGTGTCGTAATGTATACTCTATTTTTCATTATTGGCAAGCTTCTTATTAGGTAGAGTAACAAAATATCTCACCAGGTTTTCTGTGCCTACACGTATTGGAGACCTTGAAAATTGTCGTAAGCCAAATTAAGAATGTCATCATGATATACAAAATTCTATGTCATTATCTAAATGCTCTCTGTAATTTCAGTATTTTTAATATGGCCACTTTTAATTAATTTAATTGTTTGCCTATTTAACTGTTGCATATTTTGGAAAAAAGGGTTTTGTGGTTTTTAATTGTCGTCAATTTCTTTTAATTATGCTGATGTTTCTTTTTAAAAACAGATTTTGAAGCAATAATGGTAAATGTCTTGGCAATTGAATCTTGAAGATCCATTTTTTGCAAATTTGTTTGGCTTTTTTAACCACAGTAAATAGATTTTTTTTGTTTTTATTCTGGCATACGAAATAATCTGTGAAAGGGAAATTAACATCATGTTTTGAAGGTGAGTTTTTCAAAATGGTATTGTTTTCTTGACTGTTTTGTGTCACAAAATAGAAAAACAAGTATAGGTCTCAGTGACAAGACCAAAAAAAAAAAATCAATAGCGGCGACAAATTTTTCTTAGATAATATTCAACTATAGAGATTGATAGGAAATATATCAATTATGGACAATATAAACCTTAGATGTTATCACGATCTAAACTTTAAACAAAAGTCTACCGTCAAATCAGATACTTCCTTTAACTGTAACCATCGATCTGAAATCGCCAATAGTTGTTCCAAAACAAGCAACATCATAGAAAATGAAAATAGTGAGTTTTTTAGCTCTCAAAAAGAAATTGATAATTTTAGTTATAAGAGAAATTTCTTAGAATGTAAAAGTTTCAGTACGGAGAATTTTCAGGAAGAAGTCTCAAATTTCTTCAACTCTCGACCATTAAAAAATTCTTCTGAAAATGCCATCACTTACCATTCTTTGAAGAAATATTCAGACAATGATCTAACATACGAAAGTGTAGTACATCATTCACATGGAAATTGTTTCCAATCAGAATTGGAAAGTTTATCTGACCATTCAAGACCTAGAAATTACAATGAAAAAGCTAAGATAGAATTTATCGGTAATGTTGATAATAATTCTCTTTTAAAGGATACAATTTTACGTTATCTTGAGATCTTTATCAAAATACTCAAGACAGGTAAGGAATATGGTAAACAAGCACAAAAACTAAATTTAAAGGTGCAAGAACTTAAAAACTTTGAAGGAACTCCTAGTCAAATTCAAAAGAGATTAGTTAAAATTTTATCCACTATAATGTATGTATACTCGCAACAAACATTTTGGCTCAATGCAGAACTGAAGAAAAAAGAAGTTACACGTAGTTTACAGAAACGTCTTAAAACCTTTTCAGTGATTGAAGAATCCGAAGAACCGAAAATGAAAAACTTACCTCAAAGTTTTAAAGGGGAAAATTTAGAGATAGCAAATGTTAATAATTTTAACGAAGATTTTAACTTCAAGGATCAGGAAATTTTCAAAAATAACGACAACGAAAGCACTGAATTTTTCACAATTAAATCTTACAACAAATTCCCAAATTTTGATAAATTTAATAGTTCAAGACGAACTCTTGATCTTTCATCTTTAGAAAAAGTATCATCAATTCAGGAACCAAACGTAAAAGATTTTTATAATTTGGATTTCACAGAGTACACTGCGAATAATAACCGACCTCATATGTATGTGAAGGAAAAATTTGGACAAACACCAAAATATAAGGAAGATACTCAAAATTTTTCAAGTAATAGTGAATTTATTCCTATAGGTTATTCTAATGTTAGACATTTGAAGTCGACGAATTCATTAAAGACTATTCAGAGACCAATCTAAAAAATTAATGACTTTTTAAAAATTATAAATATTCAGATCAAATTGCTAGATAAAAAATTTTTTAAATAAATTTTATTGTTATATAAATCATCATTTAAAAGAATTATTAACATATTTAATCACATATACACTTTGCTCTTGTGAAAAAAGACGCGTAGCAAATGGTTCTTTCACAAAAAATCAAAAGAACGCGTTAAAAAAAAAAGAAAAAAAAATATCAAACCTTGAAAGTAACTTAAATCATGAGATTGAACCACAACATTTCTGAAGAGCCAATCCATCGCAACGAAAAGAAACAAGATAAACAGTTTTGAGAATAACAATACAGATAACGCTAAAAATGAATGGAAACTGTGATACTTTTGAGAAAAGAGGTATTTTATCATTTTTTCAAAATGTTAAATCTAATTTCAAATCATCAGAGAAACCAGTCACATCAAAAAATGTAAATACAAGTGTTGAAATAATAGACATAGAAAATGATGCTGATGATATTACCAGTGATTTAATTGAAGAGACTGACGATGAAAAAAATGACGAAGCTGATAAGAATAAAAAGGTCGACATTACTGATATTATTGAAGTACACGAACTTGATGATGAAACGTCGAATTTGGCAAATGAAATTAAGAAACAAAATGATAAAAATACTGAAACTGAAGGAGATACTTTGAAATCAGAAATTGGTTCAGATTTAAATATTAGAGAAAATCATGCCTGTAATACCGACCATTTGAATAATGCAGAGAATAATAAACCAAGGGAAAAAGAAAATAAAACAGGTGATAATAACGAAGACAACAATGTTTTAAAAAAGGAACAAACAAAAAAACTTGATGCTACGTTACAAAAACAAAAACGTTTGGAAGAATCAAGACTAGAAAAGGAAAAGAAGAAACAACAGCGTGAAGAAGATAAGCGTAAACGTGAAGAGGATAAGCGTAAACGTGAAGAAGAAAGACAAAAATTGAAAAAACAGAAAGAGGATGAAAAACTTGAGCAAAAGAAGAAAAGAGAAGAAGAAAGATTTAAACAAAAAAAAAAGAGAGACGAAGATAAGTTAAAATTGAAGAAACAGCGTGAAGAAGACAAACGCAAGAAAGAGGAGGAAAAACGTAAACGTGAAGAAGCTAAAAAATTAGAAGAAGAAGCTAAAGAAAAAGCTCAATCCCGTATTGGTAATTTTTTTAGAAAAGTGAGTGATGATAATAAACAAACCTCTCAAAAATCTGATTACGAAAAGTATTTTTTACCATTCTATGCTAACGACCATGTTATATTATCAACTAATTTAAATCTACCCACACAACTCCTAGAAGAAAACAAGGCAAGAATTGACAGCTGTCTCTTTGATACACAATCAAGTTTGACTAATGATCATATATCAAAATGGCTGACTTCCAAAAATGAAAAAAGAGGTCACAAGGTTAAATACAAAGCTGTTACTCTTCTGCAACAAATGACTTCGAAGGAAAAGTCAGATCAAGAATTGCAAGGACTGCTGTCACTCATACCTCAAAAATATATCAAATTTTATGAGAATGTTAGGCCCCCATATATCGGTACTTATTCAAAGGAAATCATATTACCACCTAATAACCCTTTTTCCACAGAGAATACCGGATATAATTACGAATATGATTCAGATTTAGAATGGGTGAACGATGAGGATGAAGAGGGTGACGGTGCAGGAATCGACAACTTGGAAAGTGGTGATGATGAAGATGAAGATGAAGATGATGAAGAAGCTAGCGAGGATGAGTTTGATGGCTTTTTAGACAAAGAAGAAGTAGATAGCACTACGGGTAATAAAAAAAAATTTTTGGGTCCATTAATTCCCACTGTTCTTTTGAGGGAGAGCATACATGAAATGCAATCAGATGATAAAGAGTATTTTAACACGATATCAGCCGAGGCACTCATAAAAGAATACCAATTTCCAATAGATCCACATGAAAAAATAGAAACATCAGAAGGTGAAATTTCTTCTAAAAATTCAAAGAGGGATGGATCTGCTTTAGAAGATCAAACTATTTCAAACGATGACAACATCTTACATTTGCATGAAAAGAAGAAACAAAAGACTTTGATAACGGAAACTAAAGATTTACTAAAATTATTTGATCAAATTCAAAATAGCACATTTTCACTTGGGACAGTAACTGAAATAGCTCAAAAGAGCTTACCCCAATACAATAAACAGACTATAAAAAATACTGTAAAAGAGTATGCAGTCAGAGGTTCTGGTAAAAGCGAAAGTGCACGTTCATGGAAAATAAAAAGCCCAGAAAATTGGGAAGAGTTACGCAAGCTAAGTAATGAGGTAAATACATAGCAAATTTATAGAACTACTTTGAAAAAAAGCATTTATTTAATTTCTGAATCCGTGACGGGTTATGAAGCCTTTAATATTTTCTTTTTTTTTTTCATTTCAGTTTATTTATTTATTGTCTGTTTTGGGAAATTTAATCACATTTCCGAAAACCGAAAAATACTGAATTTCGAGAAAAAAAAAAAAGAGAGTACAACAAAATCAGGCGATAATTAAAATAGTTCTTTAGATCGATTGTATTTTTTCAATCCTTTACAAATAAAGATAATTACATTAAGATAATATCAAACTCTTGAAAAATGTCTGAACAACCAAGTTCCCCTATTACAGGTAACAACGATTACAGTTCGTCACCAAGAGCAGAAAATGGCTCTGCTGCACCACAGTCATCACCAGCCGATTTGTTTTACCATTCTTCTTCTTCTCAGCATACAGACACCTATCAGCATGATTCTGAAAACAGAATAACGGAGACTCCTGCTAATGGATACGGTTCTTCACCATTCAATTATCCATCCTCATCCCAAAATCAATCCTCTGATATAGCAGGTTATCAAGTTAACTCTGCAAGAAATCTATCAGCAACAACTCCAAATTCAAATAGACATCCTGATATAAGAGGTTCATCTTCTTCTTTAGGAAATTCTTCAAGTAATAGAATAAGAATGAGAAGAAATGACGTCCAAGGTTCTGATTTTTCTTCTCCAAGAAGGTTTTATTCTGATTTGAGAAACACAACCACCGCAAGCTCAAGTTCTGATTTACCATCTGATGCTGCTGAACCGATGAGAATTATCTGGGGTACTAACGTTAGTATTCAAGAATGTGCTAATAATTTTCGTAATTTTTTAATGTCGTTCAAATACAAATATCGCAGAATTTTGGATGAAAGAGAGGAGTTCATTAACTCTACTACCGATGAAGAGCTATATTACGTTAATCAATTAAACGAAATGAGGGAGCTAGGTACTTCCAATTTAAATTTAGATGCTAGAAATCTTTTAGCTTATAAACAAACCGAAGAATTATACTATCAATTACTCAATTACCCTCAAGAAGTTATTTCGATCATGGATCAAACAATCAAGGACTGTATGGTTTCCTTGATTGTGGATAATCATTTAGATTATGATTTAGATGAAATAGAAACAAAATTCTATAAAGTAAGACCTTATAATGTCGAAACTGTCAGGGGTATGCGTGAATTAAACCCCAATGACATTGATAAACTAATTAGCTTAAAAGGTTTAGTCTTGAGGGCAACTCCAGTCATACCAGATATGAAAGTAGCGTTTTTCAAGTGTAACGTTTGTGATCACACAATGGCAATTGAAATTGACCGTGGGGTTATTCAAGAACCAGCACGTTGTGAACGTGTGGATTGTAATGAACCAAATTCTATGACTTTGGTTCACAATAGATGTTCTTTTGCTGACAAACAAGTCATCAAATTGCAAGAAACCCCTGATTTAGTTCCTGATGGTCAGACCCCACATTCTGTTTCACTTTGTGTATATGATGAACTTGTTGATTCTTGTCGTGCAGGTGATCGTATTGAAGTCACAGGAACGTTCAGATCTATTCCAATTAGGGCCAATCCTAGACAACGTGTATTAAAGTCCCTATACAAAACCTATGTGGATGTAGTACATGTGAAGAAAGTTTCGGCCACAAGATTAGATGTTGATACTTCAACAATTGAACAAGAATTGTTACAAAATAAATTAAATCATAATGAAGTAGAATTAACAAAACGTATAACTGATGCCGATATTGAAAAGATACACACTGTTGCTGAAAGAGAAGATATCTACCATTTACTTTCTCGTTCTATTGCACCAAGTATTTTTGAACTGGATGATGTGAAAAAAGGTATTCTGTTACAGTTATTTGGTGGTACAAACAAGACGTTTACTAAAGGTGGTCGTTATAGAGGTGATATAAATATCCTTTTATGTGGTGATCCTTCTACTTCTAAATCTCAAATACTACAATATGTTCATAAGATTGCCCCTCGTGGTGTCTATACGTCTGGTAAAGGTTCATCTGCCGTTGGTTTGACTGCATATATCACAAGAGATGTCGATACAAACCAACTAGTGTTGGAAAGTGGTGCTTTGGTTTTATCTGATGGTGGTATTTGTTGTATTGATGAATTTGATAAAATGACTGATGCAACAAGATCCGTTTTACATGAAGTCATGGAACAACAGACAATCTCCATTGCAAAAGCTGGTATTATTACGACTCTAAATGCAAGAAGTTCAATTTTGGCAAGTGCCAATCCAATAGGTTCCCGTTATAATCCTAATTTACCAGTAACCGAAAACATCGATTTGCCACCTCCATTACTTTCTAGATTTGATTTAGTTTATTTGATCTTAGATAAAGTCGACGAAAGTACAGATAGGGAATTAGCAAAACATTTAACCAGTCTTTATTTAGAAGACAAACCAGAACATGTTTCCCAAGATGATATTCTTCCGGTCGAGTTTTTGACCATTTATATCAATTATGCGAAGGAAAACATACATCCAACAATTACAGAAGTGGCAAAAACTGAATTAGTCAGGGCATACGTTGGTATGAGAAAGATGGGTGATGACTCCAGATCTGATGAAAAAAGAATAACTGCCACCACAAGACAATTGGAAAGTATGATTCGTTTGTCTGAAGCACATGCAAAGATGAGATTATCCCAAAAAGTGGAACTTCAAGATGTTCAAGAATCTGTGAGATTGATAAAATCTGCAATTAAGGATTATGCCACTGATCCAAAAACTGGTAAAATTGATATGAATTTAGTACAAACTGGTAAATCTGTGATACAGAGAAAGCTTCAAGAAGACTTATCTAGAGAATTAATTAGAGTTCTAACCGAACATACTTCTGATTCAATGAGTTTCAATGAGTTAATTAAACAAATAAATGAACATTCACAGGATAGAGTTGACTCCTCTGATATCTCTGAAGTTTTGTCAAGATTGCAACAAGAAGATAAAATTCTTGTTCTCGGGGAAGGTATCAGGAGGTCCATTCGCTTAAATAGACGTGTATAACTCTGATATGTAAAGTGGTTTTTGAAATATGTACTATTATGATATAATAATTATTTAGTTGTAATTTCCGGTGTTTAGATATCTTTGGGACGTTAGCATTATTGTAGTATTTTCACCAATTTTGATTTAAATGGTTTTCATTGGTCAGTTTCCTGTTTTCCAGCAACCGCCCGAAGTTTTGTTCTAAAGAAAAAAAAAAAATCTAATAGTGAACTTCAAAGTTATTAAGGAACTTTGAAAGTGATTGTTATCAAAGATATTAATATATATATATTAATATATTTGGAAAAACTTCATTGATATATTGTTTAATAAGGATAAATAAAACCAATTATGTTAGGTAGAATTCAAAAGTTTAGCACTTCTTTAGTATCTAGAACCACCGCTGTGATCGAGAAAACAGTTTATTTTAGTAAAGTTGGTGCAGAGTTATCTAAGCAAGTCTATTTAAAAGAGAAACTTCAACCACCTGCCTTGCATGAATTTAAATCTGTTTACAAGTCTTTATATAAAAAAGCATTAGAATATGCCACTAAACCGCAACAGGTTATTAGTTGTCTAAAGAACATCCAAAAAAATGATGCCCTAAAATACGGTGCATTTGGTGTTCAACTTTTAGGTTTTTATTCTGTTGGTGAGATTATTGGTAGAAGAAAGCTTGTTGGTTACAGAAACCACTCTGCCGCTGTTGAAGATCACAAGCCATCTAAATGATAAATAATTTAACATACATTAATTTCTTTAAATCTGTCTCATATTCTGCAATATTATTCTTCTTTATTTATTGTATTTTCTATATAGTAGTACGTAGATATAACAAAAAGAAAAATTCGATTTCGTCACTCCGGCAATAATTATTACAGTTTATTTACGTCCGTACCTAAAATACATATTTATAAATTATCCTTCAATGCAATTCTAGAAATTTGTAATATTTCTAACTTTTTCGTGTAGTTCAGCTACTCTTTGGGCAATATCCATGAATAAACTGAATTCTTCAACAACTGTAGTTATTATCGAATGTAAACCAGATTTTAACGTGACTAATTCCGAAAGATCATAATTAGTATTGTTTGTACTATCAAAATTTGATGCATTAGATCCTTCACCTGTAACTTCCTTATTTATACCGTTCATTGCACCTTCTATATCAGATAATACCCTGTCATATTCATCTAACTTGCGTTTAAAAACTTGAATCTTATGTTGAAAAAATTTATCTAACTCTATCGATGATATTTTACTTCCTGGTGTAATTAATTGCTGTAATAATATGGAAAATGTTTGTGTATCTAAAATATTATGATCAGTTAGTTCTTTTACGGAATTGATTCTCTTGAGGTCTTGTGATAATGCTTGATTTGTTTTAGATTGTGTATTTAACATATATGAAATATCACGTGGAATGGAATCCATTAATTCAATATGTTCATCAGTATCCGCTTTTAAATGTTGTGATATTTGTACTTGTCTTTGAATGTATTGATCTAGATTTTCAATTTCTTGACGTAACTGAGGTGGTAACTCAGATATTCTGGTCATTGGAGTAACAGGTAACTGAGAAATTGTTTGTAGTTGGGATTGTGGTTGTTGAACTTGTTGCGCACCAAATAAGCCTCCGCCTAAAGTACTACCAGTACTTTGATTGTTGTTTCCAAATAAACCACCGCCAACAGTTGGTTTGGCACCAAAGAGACCACCCCCACTAGTACTGCCACCCAATGTTCCAGTTCCAGATAAAGTATTACTATTACCAAATAAGCCACCATTCATTGTAGTTGAACCTGCCGGTTTGGAACCAAACATACCACCACCCAAAGTAGAAGTTGTGCCGGCTGGTTTGGCGCCAAATAAGCCACCGCCAAGGCCTCCAGTTGTGGTACTCTGTGTTTGGACATTATTACCACCAAATAGACCGCCTCCTCCAAGTGTACTAGTGGCGGTGGCAGCTGGTTTAGAACCAAATAGTCCTCCAGCTACACCAGAATTTGGTTGACTACCAAATAAACCACCACCGCCAGTAGCTGGTGCAGTGGGTTTGGACCCAAAAACACCACCTGTGGCGGTAGAAGTGGTATTAGAATTATTACCAAATAAACCACCGGTATTAGTCGGATTACTAGTATTGGTATTAGCACCAAATAGACCTCCAGTGTTGCCAGTATTAGTGTTGGAATTGGCGCCAAATAGGCCACCAGTGCTTGCAGCAGCATTGGTTTTGTTTCCGAAAAGTCCTCCTGTAGTTGGAACAGTATTAGATGCACTATTAGTACCAAATAGACCTCCTGTGGTATTATTGTTGGCACCACCAAACATACCACCGGTAGTATTGGTGCTGGTTGCATTGTTCATCCCGAAACCCGTCCCCATTGACGTACCTGCAGGTTTCGAGCCAAACATTCCACCGCCTGCATTACTAGTAGTATTTTGTTGACCTCCAAATCCTGAATTAAATGTTGATTGATTGTTTTGGTTGAAACCAAAACCTGTATTAGTCGGATTAGTATTGTTTTGACCAAATAATGACCCGGCAGAAGCCGATTTAGTTGCACCAAACATTTTTGATATATTAATTGACACTATTCAAAATGACTTTGATACACTAGTATCTTCGTTTACTAAATATAATGCCTTTCGAGTATTTACAGTTATAATAACAGTAATAATCAACTTTTTGAAGCTTTTGTTTTGTTGTGTATTATGAAAAATTGATGAACCGTACCATATGACAAAAGCGCAGGGTAACGCGCGATCGCCACTGTGTTTTGTTTGTCGTGGACGCCAAAACTTTTCATGTCCTTAAATGCATGGCACAGAGAAACAAAGGATATTAACTAACAACAATAAAGAAAACCACGTTTGAAATCGTAGTACATTATTGTATTAATATTTTAAAATTACTATTAAATCTATTTGTGGCATTACTCTTCACATAAGATATAATTTGTTACAGTGTTTTTTTGCATATTTGTTTTTTAGTGCCCTAACTTTCGATTTATTCAATTATTGCAATAGCAATTTTATTTCAAAAAGAGTATTTTAAATTTTTGAATCTTTAATCATATAAAGAATAGACAAGTTTACAAGTTTCTTACAAACAACATAACAATAATAGAAAAATAATCATGGGTATTCCAAAATTTTTCAGATACATTTCTGAAAGATGGCCAATGATTTCTCAATTAATTGAAGGAAATCAAATTCCTGAATTTGATAATTTATATTTAGATATGAATTCTATTTTACACAATTGTACACATGGTAATGATGATGATATTTCTAAACGAATGACTGAAGAAGAAGTGTTTGCGAAAATCTTTACGTACGTGGATCATTTGTTTCATACAATCAAACCTAAAAAAGTCTTTTATATGGCTATAGATGGTGTTGCTCCCCGTGCTAAGATGAATCAACAAAGAGCACGTAGATTTAGAACTGCTATGGACGCAGAACATGCTTTGCAAAAAGCAATCCAAAATGGTGATGCCATACCCTCTGGAGAACCATTTGACTCTAATTGTATTACTCCGGGTACCGAATTTATGGCTAAATTAACTAAAAACCTTAAATATTTTATTCATGACAAAATTTCTAATGACTCTAAATGGAGAGAAGTGGAAATTATTTTTTCAGGTCATGAAACTCCAGGTGAAGGTGAACATAAAATTATGGATTTCATTAGAAATATAAGAGCCCAAAAAGATTTTGATAATAATACCAGACATTGTATATATGGTTTGGATGCAGATTTAATAATGTTGGGTTTATCTACTCATGCACCACATTTTGCATTGTTAAGAGAAGAAGTTGTCTTTGGTAAAAGACGTGGTAATGCAGCCACATTAGAGCAACAGAATTTTTATTTATTACATCTATCTTTATTAAGAGAATACTTGGAATTAGAATTTCAAGAAATTTCTGATGAAATGCAATTTGATTATGATTTTGAAAGGATTTTAGATGATTTTATTTTAATTATGTTTGTTATTGGTAACGATTTTTTGCCAAATTTACCAGACTTACATTTAAACAAGGGTGCTTTTCCTGTAATTTTACAAACATTCAAAGAAGCTTTATTACACCTTGATGGTTATATTAATGAAAATGGTAAAATCGATTTAGAAAGATTGAAAGGATGGTTAGAGTATTTATCTCAATTTGAATTAATGAATTTCGAAAAGAATGATATCGATGTTGAATGGTTTAATCAACAATTAGAAAATATATCCTTGGAAGGTGAAAGAAAAAGAGCTCGTATGGGTAAAAAATTGTTGTTAAAGCAACAGAAAAAGATTGTTGGAATGGTAAAGCCGTGGATAACCAAACATTCAGTTGAAAAATATTCTGCCGATATCGAAGATGATCAAATACCAACTTTGTCTTTACCAGATGAAAATATAAATGAAAATTTGATTTTTTTGAAAGAATTTGCTCATGATTTAGGTCTTTTTGTTGTTCATTCGAAATCTAAAGATACTTATTCTTTAAAATTAGATGTTGATGGTATTAATCCGAACGAATCCGAAGATGAGCGTAATGAACGTCTTGGAAATGTAAGAAAAACAATAAAAAGATATCAACAAGCGGTTCTTGTAGATGATGCCGAAGAATTAGAAAGAGAAAAATCATTATATAACGAAAGGTTTGAAATTTGGAAGAATCAATATTATAAAGAAAAATTTGATTTCAAGACTAACGAAGAAGAATCCATAAAAGAAGTTGCCATGAACTACGTGGAAGGTTTACAATGGGTTTTGTATTATTATTATAGAGGTTGTCCTTCATGGGGCTGGTATTACCAATATCATTACGCACCAAGAATATCTGATTTAGTAAAGGGTATTGATCAAGTCATTACTTTTACTCAAGGAAAACCTTTTACTCCTTTTCAACAATTAATGGCCGTTTTACCTGAAAGATCAAAAAATTTGATTCCAGTTGTTTTAAGACCACTAATGTTTGATGAAAAGTCCCCAATTCTTGATTTTTATCCTGCCGAAGTTGAATTAGATAAAAATGGTAAGACTGCGGATTGGGAAGCTGTTGTAAAGATTTCATTTGTTGATCAAAATAGATTAATCGAGGCCATGGAACCATATTTAGTCAAATTAACTCCCGAAGAAAAGGAAAGAAACTCTTTTGGTAAAGATCTATTGTTTATGTTTAATCCACAAGTGGATACAATTTACAAGAGTCCATTAAGTGGTATCTTTACTGATCTTGAACATAATCATTGTATTGAAAGAGAATTTGTTCATAAATCAATGGAAAATCTTTCTTTCCGTTATGGATTATTACCAAATGCTAAAGTTGGGGCTGAATTACTTGCAGGATTTCCAACACTTAAGACAATTCCTTTCACTAACAAATTAGAATACAACGAAAGTTTAGTATTTCAACAGGCTTCCAGACAACAGTCGATGTGTTTACATATTCAAGATATTTATGACGAGAGTAACTTAACTTTAGAAGAACTGGCTAAAAGATATTTAAACAAAGTTGTTTATACAAGATGGCCTTTTTTGAGAGAATCAAAGTTGCAATCCATCTCTAATGGTTCGATAATCTTTGAAGGTCACGAATATAAGGATAACAAAGGAAAGGAACATTTTAAAATAGTCGAAAGAAATTGTGATGTTTATGAAAAAAAGACAATGGAATCTTTGAAAAAATCAATGCTAAGAAATTATGGAAAACAAAAAGCCGTAATTCTTGATAAGATACGCGCTATAATTACTGTTTTACCCGTCACAGGTTTGATTAGAAATGAAGATGGTGCTTACATTAAAACATTTTCTAAACACCCTGACTATTATCCATTGCAATTATTAGTTGAATCTGTTGTTAACAAGGATGAAAGATACAAAGAAAGGCCTCCACTTCCTATAGAACAAGAATTTCCCCAAGGTTCTAAAGTTGTATTTTTGGGTGACTATGCTTATGGGGGTGAAACAACTATTGATGACTACAGTAGTGCAAGAAGATTAAAAATTACAGTCAAAAAAAGATTTTTAAAATCTGAACCTACAATTGCTAAGGAAAGAGTCAAAGCTGATAGTGAATTAATTCACTTTGTGCCATCATATATAATAGCAAGTAAGCTTGATTTGAACAAACTGTTCCTTTCGAGAATCACTACCAGGTTTTTAATTTCTGATCCATCTGGGAAAAAAGTCAATGTCGGTATTCCCGTAAAATTTGAGTCTCAACATAGAAAGGTCTTAGGATATGCTAGAAGAAATCCAAAAGGTTGGGAGTATTCTAATTTGACCATGAATCTAATTGCAAAATATAGATCGAGCTTCCCAGATTTTTTCTCTAGATTACAAAATGTGGGCAATTCTATTCCAAGTCTTGAAGAATTATATTATGACGTTTCTTTGAAAGACAGTATGAAAATCTTAGATACTGTTAAAAATTGGATTAAAGAAGTAACCGAAAATTTTGTAGAAGTATCTTTAGAATCAGATTCCTTAACTAAAAAGTCTATTCATATAGTCGAAGATTATATTATTGCAAATTCTTCCACAATTGAACAAAGCGAAATCAAACAATTGGCTAAGGTTCCTCGTGAAGCCATTTTGAATCCTAGGGAGTCTTTTGGACTTTTACGTGCTCAGAAATTTAGTTTAGGTGACCGTGTTGTATATGTTCAAGATTCAGGTAAAGTTCCTTTGTTTTCTAAGGGTACAGTGGTTGGTTACACAACTTTGGGTATGAATTTGTCTGTTCAAGTATTGTTCGATCACGAAATTGTTGCAGGTAATACATTTGGAGGTAGACTTGGAACAAAAAGGGGATTAGGACTGGACTCATCATTTTTATTAAATATAACTGATAGACAATTAATTTATCATTCTAAGGCATCAAAGAAGCATACCACTAAATCTAATGATCATGCCAAAACTTATCAAGCAAATGTTAAGTTGGCACAAAAGAAAATTGATTTGGAGAAAGAGCAACAACAAGATGCTACCATTAGAAAACAGGCTGCACATGATTTATTGAATATCATTCAAAAGAAGGATGATGAAGCTATAGAAATAAGGGCCGATGTAGAAAATAGCCGTACTTTAAATCAAGAAAATGGATCCTTGACCGATAACAAACCAGAGCATCAATCTACCAAGGAAACCAGTTTACCTCCACCAAATAAAACTGTGGCTAATTCTGTATTTAACGCCGTCCTAAACCAATTTGGTCCTGAAAATAACAGTAATGTTGAAAACAATCGGATCAATCCAAATCTAGTCGATGCTGCACATAGCGTCGATAAAGCAGGTTTACTATACGCAGTACCTTCCTCAATGCCACCAAATGGTTATGGAAATATGATGCTTTCACCAAACGGACAAATGGGCTATCCGATGAACGTACCTATGGGCATGCCAATGCAACATCCACACAATGCTCCTCCAATGTTTGGCTATCCCGTTAATCATTCTCAACCTTACGGACAAGCAGTAATTAATAAAAATCAATATCCTTCCAGCATAGCTCCTGTCGTGTTAGCTCAAAATGGAATTTCAAATGTTGAAGTTAATCAAAAAGCTAGTAACGAATTAAAACAATTAGTAAAGGGTTCTCAAAAGGATACGCATAATAAGAATACAAAGAAGGAAAAAATTGTAATAAAGCAAAGAAAACATGACGAAACTCATACTGATAAGAAAAATGACAATGTTAAGAGCAATTAGGGGCTGTTAAGAACATAATTTTTTTTGTTCAATAGAAAGTATTTGTATTATTAATCTTGAATATTGGATTTTCATCTTTTATAAAAATTTATATAGTATCTAATATATACAGTTTTTAAAATTAAAGTTCTTCCTGTAATGTGTACTTTTCAATTTTTTGTTGCTCTAATTCTGCTTTTCTATTAAACCATTTTTTTTCAAAGCCATTAGATCTATCGACACCATCCCACCTGTAACCAGGCATAATATTAAATCTATTTTCTGAAGAAACTTTATTGTATAACTTTCTCCCTAGTAAAGATACATTTTGAGTTTCTATGTTATCTGACTGATTAGATGCAAAGGCTAATGCCGGATCATTAAGCTCATTATTATTATCAGGATTATTCTTATTATGTGCATCTTGTAAGGACGTTAAAGTAGTCTTGTTTTCGATCAAGTATAATTGTAATTCACCTCTATTAAGTTTTTTAATTTTTTCAATTTTTATCTTTTCCCTTAAATCAACCTCTTTCTGTTTATTATATAGCTGTTCTGATGTCAATTTGTGACCTTTTTCATCCCTATGAATTGTTTCTGTCGTTTTCGGTATTTTACTGGTGACAGGTAGTGAAGTTAACGTAGAATGAACTTCAGATGTCGGTTCAATTTCTTCCGATGATATTAGTTCATTAGTTGCTAGGTTCTTCCATAGTGACTTAGAATTAGAAGCATTTGAACTTTTAGTTTTTGAGCTTGCGACAGACATTACTCCTATTTGGGTTGAGTTATCTGTTATTAATAGTGAAGATTTTTTGGTTTTGTTTTTGTTCTCATTGTTCACTTTTGATTTTGTCTTTTGCTTTTTGTTTGACTTCGAAGAAGAAGATCCATAAGTACTTTCGAGATAGCTGTGAAGTGACATTTAATAATAATAATTATAACTAGACTATTATGCTGAAATAATGATCAAAAAGCAGTTCATTCAATTGTGGACAATAAGTTACTTAACCAGTCTCTTGTTCTTATAGTGACAGATTTTTAGTAGAACGAAAAAAAATGATGAAGCGTATTCAAAATCTTCTATTGACGATGTTGATAACTTACGAACGTCAAAGCAAGAAATGCATAAGGAAAGGAGTATAGATCGTGATAAAAATTAAGTAAAAACTGGAATGAAGTACAGTTTAAGATCAAACTTGGTAGAATTACTTGATTTAGATCTTGATCAACTGCTGAAAGTTCAACATGATGTCAATAAACTTATAAGAGCCAAGATTCGCCAATTACAACAGTGCACCTGTCATTCGAGAATACAAACAAATTCCATAAAGACAGTTAAGGAAAAGGAATTTTCAGATATTAGATCGATAGAGGCGAACAAAGTTTCCAATCATCCCAGTTTGGGTGTTGTTCTTGACTCGGTTACTGAAGATGCAGTGGAAGATTCAGAACACCACTTAAATGAGGATTCTGAGGAATTTATACTGACACAATATGATGTCAACATGCAAGATAAAGCATGTCAGTTTAGTGATATTGGAAAAGACTTTGGAACAGAGTACGTTAAAAGGGAAAAGCCTAATCTGACAATAATTCCCAAATCGAATTTAGAACCTTCAAAATTGCCAGCTTTAAATGAATTATCGAGAAATGAGGAATTTAAAGATTTTAGTTCACCTTTAAAAGATCCCTATAAACCAGATAAAATAGATAGTATTGTTGATACTCCATGTGGGAAAGATATAATGAATGAAGACAGCAAAGCAACTAAGCAAGACAAAGGATTACTTTCAAAGCGCAAACTCGATTTCCCAAGTAATGATATTTTGACAAGCAAATCGTTCAATAAAAAAGCTAAAGGTGAAAGATATAATGCTAAGAAGAGCCCTTCTAAAAGCGAACCAAAAAATAAAGCAAAATTTTCAAAAAGTAAAGACAAGATTAATTTTAATATAAATCCTATTACTTTAAAGCCATGGATCTTGGAGGATTTCAAGCCAAATTTAGAGAGAACTACAATGAAACAAAGAATTAGAAAACTTGAAAGATTTAATGCAAAAGTTGGGAACTCAGACGACTTCAATAGCAACAAAGAATTTGACCCAACCAAGTATGATTCCATTGACTTTGCCTTTGATAACTTGAAGGATAGATCACAATCTCCTCCTGGTTATGGAAGATTGGATTTTCCTACAACCCAAGAAGGAGAAATGGATAAGATAAAATCTCAAAGAATAATACATTCGAAGACTGTAGAAAGATTTCAATATGCTATAAATAATAAAATTCCACCTTATGAAAGAGTATTCCTGTTCAAAAAGTCGAAACTTAACGATATTATTGATAATAATGAATTTTCATGGGACAAAGAAAATTTGAAAGTTTATCCAGCATTTATATGAAAAATTTGCACATATTCTCATTATTTCTGTAATATATATACATATTAACACAAAAAATGAAGCATTAATATTTGAGATGAACTCTGAGCCGAAAACGCTACGGAATCGCTATCTACTTCGTTAAGATGGTTATTGTCATTAGAAAAAATTATAGTTGTTTTTTCAAGATTATTCGGTATTTTTGTTTAGTACACTCAATCTCTTTAATCTCTTAATCGATCAATCTACTTTCCTTAATTCTTTTACAACCTCATCAATATGGTGTTCTCTTACAGTGATCAACATTTCCTGCCTTAAACAGTCTTCATTTTGTCTCGACATTCATTACGTGAAGGGCAAAGAAAAAAATAAAAAAAGAATAAACTTAAAAGAAACGTATACTAGATAAAGCATTTTGATCGAAGAGGAACCGCTTTATTCACATTACTAAATGACTGATATCGCTAAAATGGATGGAAAAAATTCTGTATTAACCTCAAAATCAAATGGTCCATATACCCAGTCTTACAATTAGTTATAATGATTCAAATTCTAATTTAAGTATAATAAAAATAGGTTTTGTAGGCAGTGATATTTGTGAGGTTTTATTCTCGAATGGAACATTACGAATTTATAAGCTAGAAAACAATAAATGGTTTCAAGAACAGTTTGAACCAAGGATTTTTGGGCATGGTGTTAAAAACGTTGCTTTTGTAAATGAATATGATAATGGAAAAGAATATGTTTCTTTATTTTATAATGAACGCGACATGATAAGTCATTATGATTCAGACAACGATAATATTCAACATATTTTTGTTATTAGATCTCCAGGTTGGTTTAGTCAAACATGATACAATCTAGATATACCATATTCTATGAAGATACTTAATTGTGTACCTGTTAACTCTACTGTTTTGATAATCATAGGAAATAGGATTTCTGTAGTAGGAGGTATTGTAATTAGTGATGATACTATAGGTATTCGTAGTTTTGAGCTTGAGACACCTTCATATATATCAATTTTGGATAGAATTATATCATTGAATAAAGTAGCAACTCTTTATGGTGGAACTTTTGATGGCAAAATATTGTCAATGGAGTATTGTTATGAACGTTTTCAAGAACATACAATTGAACATTATAAAAATGTCTTGGATACCGCGTCTATTGTATCATTACGATTAACCTATAATGAAAAAGTATTCATATCAGGATATAAAAAGGATCAAGATACTTAGCATTTATTTCTTTGGGATCCGAAATTTTTTTCCATTGATGATAAAGGTCAAAATATTGGTGATAAAGGAATATTTTTCAAGACAAATTCTATAAATCTTAAAAAAGAATTTGAAATATTTACTGTGTCACCAGATAGCAAATATTTGTGTTATGGACAATATGCTAGAAATTATTTTGAAGTATTTTGTATTGATATTAATGAAGTTGACAAAGATGGTAAAAAAATATGTTATCCTATTGCTAAGTTAGATGATTATATTAAAGATGGTGAAGATATTGATTCAACAAAATTTAAATTAATTGGCATTTCTTTTGCACCTGAAATTATTATACATGAGAATGAACAGATTAAACTTGAAAAAGAATCTGCAGGACTTAATAAATCTGATGAAAATACTTTACATTCTTCAAATAATAGAAGATCTTTATATTTAATTCATATAATATTTGAAAGTTCACTTATTACTAGTGAAGAAAAAGATAAGATTATTTTGAGTATGCCTTTATTTAATTAACTGACTTTTTATTATTTGATGATAAAAATCACCTACATTTTTTAAAAAAAAGCAAACAACCTTCCTACTTGATTAATATAAGATCTGTTGGTATAAGGAAAGTTGACGATTACATTGAAGAGTAAAGAAATAAAATTTACTTTACAATACATCTATTTTATTAAAAAATAAAATAAAATAAAATAAAATAAAATAAAATAAAATAAAATAAAATAAAATAAAATAAAATAAAGAAAAGAAAAAAGGTATATATCAATAGTTTCTAAATTGAATTTTCAAGATATAATACATAATAATTATTTACATTTATATTTATATTTATATTTCATACTTTTTACATTACGAAAAATATTTGAAAACTGATTTAGATTTTTCATAAAAATTATACAGTCTCATTATGTCTACTATCTTTATTACAGTAATGAAGTATTTATATTAAGCGAACAGTGAAAAAAAAATACAATTGAACTAGATGATACACTTCAATGTAAGAAGAAGGTTTCTATAGATATTGCTTAATGGCAGAATTACCTGGATTTTATTATGATACAAGTCGTAAAAGATATTTCCCATTGACTGAAGAGATCAAAAGAAATCTTAAAAAACAACAGCTTCAATCAGTTGCTACGAATGAAACTGAAATATTTTGGCATGATAGATTAAATGAATATATTGATGCACATACAGAGATCGATAAGCATGAGTATTCAGAAAGTAGTGTTGATATGCCTAGAATTGATGCTATAAATTCTGTATTAATCTTAAAATCAAATGGTCCGTATATTAAAAATAGTCTCACAATTGATTTGAATGATACAAGAGCTGATTTGGGTATAATAAAAGTAAGTTTTGTAGGTTGTGATTCATGTGAAGTATTATTATCAAATGGAGGCTTACAAATTTACAGGTTAGAAAATAATAAATGGTCTAAAACACATGCTGAACCCACGATTTTTGGACATGGACTTAAAAAAGTTATTAAAGTTCTTGAATATGATAATGGAAGGGAATCTGTTTCTTTATTTTATAATGATGCCAACATAGAATATGAATATGATTCAGATTTAGATGATATTCAACATGCTTTTATTATTAGATCTCCAGGTTGGATACCTCAAACTTGTTACAATTTAGATTTACGATATTCCATGGATATGCTTAATTGTTTACCTATAAATTCTAATCTTTTAGTAAGCATACGAAATAGAATATCTGCAATAGGAGGTACGTTTCTTGATGATGAGACTATAATTATTGATACTTTTCAATTAAAGACTTCTTCAGATATAACAACTTTAGATAGAATCATACGCCGTAATAAAGTTGCAGTTCTTTATGGTGGAACTCGTGATGGTAATATATTTGCAATGAGTTATTATAATGAACATTTCCAAGAACAACCAATTGAACATTATAAAAATGTCTTGGATACCGCATCTATTGTATCATTACGATTAACCTATAATGAAAAAGTATTCATATCAGGATATAAAAAGGATCAAGATACACAACATTTATTTCTTTGGAATCCAAAATTCTTTTCCATTGATGATAAAGGTCAAAAGATTGGTGATAAAGGTATATTTTTCAAGACAAAATTTAGAAATCTTGATAAACGTTTTGAATTATTTACTGTATCACCAGATGGTAGATATATGTGTTATGGTAAAAAAAACAATAATGATTTTGAAGTATTTTGTATTGATGTTAATGAATTTGATAATGAAGGTAATAAAATATGTTATCCTATAGCTAATTTCAATGATTATTTTAAAGATGATAAAGATATTGATTTAACAAAATTTGAGTTAGTTGATATTTTTTTTTCACCTGAATATTTAATGGATATAAGTGAAAATGTTAACGTTGACAGAGATATTGCAGAACTTTCTAAATTTGACGGACCTACTATACATTTTTTTCAAGAGGAACATCCACATCTTTCAATCAGTAGAAGACCGTCATATTTGATTCGTTTAAGATTTGATAGTAAAATGAATGGTGGAAATAATAATTATGGGGAAAGGAAAACAATTTTTTTATCTATGCATTTATTTTATTAAACAATTTAATAATAGGAAGGAAAAATATTCTTAAAAAAAGTAAATTTTATATTAACATTTTTTATTTATAAGATAGACTTTATGTAAGTAAAAATTTCGAGATAGAGTACATAATAAGTATTAATATTTATATTTTGTTTTATTAGTATATTTTTTTTTATATTTTTTTTTTTTTGGAAGTTTATTTTATTATTTTTTTTATATATATATATGTTTTGAAATTGTATACAAGCTAAGGTAAATGGATATTTAATAAAGATGAAAAAAATGAGTAAATGAATAATTAAATGAAATAATGAATGAATAAATGACAAAATGAATGGATAGTTAAAAATAACTAAATGATTGAAATGAGTGGACATTAGAATTTATAATGAATGAGTTTTTGAAGAAAAAAAAATATATTAGGGTATGACAAAAAAAATTTAGAAGAAAAAAGAAAAAGTTCATGACAAGTTTAAATAATAATAATTCTTTTTTTTTATTTTTTTTCAATTATAACCAAATGATTTAGTAAATTCATTTAAGTTTGAATTTAAATTATTATTATTAATATTGTTATTGTTTATATTTGGATAAAACATTGTTGTTGGTTGATTAACATTTGAATTATTAAAATTATTATTAGTTATTGGCATAGTTGGAAATGGATTACTAATAACTCTTTTATTTGATTGTTGATTTGAAAAATTTAATGGTAATGAGATATCATTAAAATTTAAATTTGAATTTGAATTTGTTCTATTATTTCTTGCAAAAGTAAAATCTGATGATGAATTCATTAAATTTAAATTTGATGAAGTTAAACAATCATTATTAATTAAATTATTATTATTTGATTGATTAATTTGAAATAAATTATTTGAACTATTATTATTTGTTGTATTAATATTATTGTTACAATTATTTTTAATTGAAAAATTTGATGTATCGTTCATAAAAGATAATGAATTTTGTTGTAAATTTGAATTTAAATTTAAATTTGATAATGGTCTTGTTATTTCATTATTAACAAACATTAACTGTTGTTGATTATAATTAATTTTTGAATTATTATTTTCAATCATTGGTTGAAAATTAATTGAATTTTGTAAAGGTAAGTTATTATTATTGAAATTATTTTGTAATTGGAAAGAAGAAAATTGTTGTGAATTATTTAATGGTGATGTATTTTGTGATGTGAAATTATTCATTGAATTAATTGATGATTGAATCATTTGTTTTTGTCTTGACATATAAGATGATGAATTTGTTGATGATAAAGAAACTGAACTACTATTTCTTCTATGATAAGCATTTGCAGGTAAAGAAAAATGACGTTGATGTTGTTTTGGGTTATTAATAATATTATTTTCTTTAACCATTGATTTTAATTGTAAAGATGATGATGATGATGATGTTGTTGATGTTGATGAAGATAAATCATTTAAATTAATTTTAGTTAATTCAGAGAATGATTTAACTTTTAATTTAATCTTTTTGGCATAAGATGTTGTCTTAATACTTGGTAATAAATCTTTTGTTAAAGAAATTAAATTTGTTATCTTAATTGTAAAATCATTTGAAAAATTTAAAAATTTTGAATTATCTTTTAAGATATAATTATTATTATCATATTTTAACATTATTGAATAATTTTTAACATCTAAAAGAGTTTGTAAAGCATAATTACCAAAATTATCTTTAATTAAAATTGTTAATTTAATTGTAAAGATATCAATAATTGTTAATAAAATATTCATTAAACTATTAAGAATATTATTATTAATATTTAAAATTAAATTATCATTTTTAATTGTTAAGATAATTGTTTTAAAAATTTTCTTTATAAATTTTTCGATAACATTTGATGAAAATTTTAAACATGCTAATTTAGATAAATCATTTGAAAGTTTATTAAAGATTTCAATTAATAAATTAAAATCTAAATCATCAATATCTAATAAGAATTGAATAATATAATTACCAAATTGATCATTAATTAAATCAGGTAAAAATTCAATAATTTTAACTGAAATTTTTGAAATTTGATCTAATGAACAAACACTTAATAATTTTTGTAATACACAACAACCATGTTTATGAGTTGAAATTGTAATGATATTATTTTTTTCAATAATGGCATTAATAATAAAATCGAATTTTGTTGATGGAAATTTGAATATACATTTTTGAATGACATGATTACCATTTAAATCATTAATTAATATAACGATTTGATCAATAGAAGTAAAATCTGTTGAAAAACCTTTAATAATTAAATCAATTTGTGATTCTTTGTTTACTGTATCAATAATTTTTTGTAATGATCTTGTACCGTATTGATTAATTGAAATTTTGAAAACGTTTGAATAAATTGAATTAATTAAAATTGTCTTTTGATCTATTGTTAAATATTCACATAATTTTTGAATTAAATAATTACCAAATGGATCAAGAATTAAACTTAAAAAAAATGGTTTAATTTGATCGAACATTAAATCTCTAACTGTACTAGATTCTAAAGTTGAATTTGATTCTAATTTTTTTTGTAAAAAACGACAACCAAATTGATCTGTAGCTAATTTTGAATAATCTAAATCTTGTAAAGGTGTAGAATTAATTTCATTAATTGATAAAGATGAAGATATGTTGTTATTATTGTTATTATTTTTGTTATTATTAGTAGATTTATTTTTGTTATTATTATTAGATTTAATTGTATTCATTGAAGAAGTTATAGAAGTTGTAGAAGAATTTGAAGTTGAAATATTATTATAATTTAAATTATTCTCTAAATCTTTTTCAAATTCATTAATTAATGGTAAAGTTGTTGTTGTTGAAGAACCATTAATATTATTCATCATAAAATTTTGATTATTTGATGAATTTGGTAACAAATTACCAAATTGCATAATTGATGAATCATTATTATTAGCAGTAGTTGTGCCATTATTTAATGAAACAATTGGAGATTTAGAATCTAAAATAAATTGATTAAAACCTGATAAATCTAATGAATGAGCTTTTTGATGATTTTTCTTATTATTCATTTGACCTATTGATGGTGGGGTAACCGGTTCAATAATTGATTGAATCGAATTAATAGATAATTGAGGTTGATGATTAAAAGGCATATTATTCAAATTAAAATTAGGAGAATTAGATCTACTTCTGGTAGAATTTGTTGTAATATTTGAATTTGATTTCTATGATTAAAAAAAAGTTGTAAAAAGATATAATAGATGTATGTTAGTATCTTACAGCAAAGAGAAAAGATGTAGACGATGGATTGAGATTGATATTGAATGGAAATGAGAGATGAAATATAATGAAATGAAATAAATGCAATGAACAGATCAAATTTCAAAAAATCATTTAGTTATTAAAGAATCATACAACGTAAGAAAAAGTTGTTAGTATGTAGGCTTCAGTAAGTCTAGTATTGTATGTATTTCCCTTAATAACATGAAAATTTCTCGATTCTTTTGGCTTGGTGCAGTGAAACCTCCGTACAGAATTGTTCTAGCCACAAACAGTAAAAGCAAAAAAAAAAAAACCGAGATCAAAAGTAAAATTAGTTTCAAATGGTCTTTTGCCTCTTTACGGTAATTCTCGCAGCCGCACCCAGACACCACGCAGCGCCATTTCGCGTAGGTTTCCAGAGAAATCCGCGGATCGCACACAGAGGAAAAAATCCGAACTGTCGTTCATTTTCCAAGATGCGAAACGGTTTCAGCGCCGTTGTCCCGATCGAAACGGCTCAAGGGTTCCTGAGGGCACAACAAAAATGAGGGCTTGGGCGCACCGCAGCAAAAATGAGGGCACGCATCGGTGAGGGCTAGCAAAACCCAGCCTGTGCGAAGAACCATCTGACCACAGTGTTTCATTTTATTCTAGGCTAAAGGTATTCTATCATTCCATTCCATTCATTATATTATGACTATTACATCTCATTGACACTCCTTACACAATAACACCTGTCTTGTAAAAATAAACGCTGAAAGTAAAACATACCATATTCTTTAACTTTCCAAACACACTTTAATTACAAAAGAAAAAAAAAATGATTTTAAAATGATTTGAATTTATTATGTTTCAATGATTCAATTCAATATATACCAATACTAATAAACTTAAATAATTATTCTATTGAAAAAAGATAATGTGTAACAAATCTTTCTTAGAATTAATTATAAATTGTAACTATTAATAATTTCTTTCCTTTATAACAAAGTAATCTTTTTTTATTATCTTATTAAAAAATGTTTATAAAATGTAACGTAAAATATGGTGCTTTCTAATCAAACACCTTTATAAATTCTTAATTGAATCAAAAAAGAAAGAAAGAAGAATTAAGAAAAAATAATGTTAGGTTATAGGGTATTAGGGTTTTTTTTGAATGGATCATTCAATAAACGGATGTAAGAAAAAATTGTGTTCAAATGATTGCTCGGTGTTCATCACTCATACACACTCAACAAAATTTTAGGTCTTGCAAATGTAATCGTGTTATATGATCATAGTATTAAAGTTGTAAACGCAAAAACTCAGAGAGACCAAGAAAAAAAAAAAACATACAACAGTGAATCAAGAATGTTTGTATTGGGGTATGAATTTTTAAGTAAAATAGGAATTTAAAAGAATTGCAACTAAATAAATGGATAATGAATTTTAAGAATACAATTTTCTCATTTTAAATGTATCTATTGTAATTGATAAATCTTGACCTTTTTGTCGTATATTAAGAGCTTTCATTTCGAAACTCTTGAAACAGGAAAAAATTATGTTGCCGTGGTTACTGCAACCACATACGAGAAAAATAAAAAACCCTAGGTTTTGCACTTTCTCCTGAATTATTAATCGGGGCTTAAGAAAAACGCAATAAAAAAATATTGTAATAATGATTTCAAAACAATTTTTATATGTTTGTAATATGTATATATATATATATATATATATGTATATATATTTCAATTTTTTTACCAAATCAATTTTATAAACCATAGATATTCATTAAAAAAGAAAAGAAAAGAAAAGAAAAAAAATTAGGAGAGGAAAAAGCACAAATTAAGCAATTAAAGAAAATTCTCAATCCTTCTTAAAAAGGACTCAACCAAAAAAACATAAAAACTAATCAATTAATCAATAACTTAAATCATCATCTTTTAAATTATAAATTGTATTTTGCTTTTGACGTTGACTTAATTTTAATCGTAATGATTTTAATCTATTTGAAATACTATCAATATATCTTTTAATTATTTTTTTATCTTGTTCATCCAAAATTGAATCATTATTAATTAAATTATTACCATTTAAATTATCTTCTAAATAATAATGGTTTTCTAATGAAATTTCTAACATCCATAACGATGTTGCATATGATAATTCACAACTATTTAAATTTTCATCATTAAGTTCCATCTTGGCTGCATTCTTTGAAATATCTAATGCACGATCATATAATAGTTTTTCTAGAAAAACTTCTTGTTCTTGTTCTTGTTCATATTCACTAAAAACTTCATTATTTTTATTTCTTTCAAATTCAATAATTTTTAATCTTAAATATTCACCTTTTGATAAACATTCATTAAATTTATCTCTAATCCATTGAACTAATAAATTTAATCTTAATGAACAATTAAATCCATTTTGTTTTCTTTCAAATGATTCAAACCACCAAATTGATGTAATTTTCATTGAATTACTTAAAATTTCTAATGCTTTCAAATATAATGTAATAGCTTCTTTATATAATAAAATATCAAATCCAATATTTGAATTAATAATTTCATTGTTATTATTATTATTACCATCATCATCTGAATCATCAATTGCACAACTTCCTGTACTTAAACGTTTTTCAAAAAATTTATTATTATCATTTTGCAATGGTATGATTTGTGAATATTTAACTTCTGCAAATGAATAAATAACAAATGCTTTTGCTGATAATGTTTCTAAGATATGTATAATTTCATTATTTTTTAAGTTTTTAATTGTTGATTCTTTAAGATTTAATATATTATTATTTGATTCTTCATAACTATCATTATCACCATTAATTCTTAAGATTATCTTTTCTGTTAAATCTTGAAATAATTGAGAATTAAAAATTGACAAATTTTTATTATTTGGTGATGAGGATAAATTTGTTTGTTGTTGTGGTTGTTGAGTAGATAAAACACCTCCAAATAATCTTACTGATGCTAACCCTAATGCTCTTGATAACGCATTAGTTGGGTTTAATGAAGATATTGATAATCTACGATCAATTAAAGATGCTCTACGACTAGTATTTTTACCACTACTATTTGAAGATGATCTTCTTGAAATTTTATCATCATTAAATGGTAAAGTTTGAAAATGATGTGTAGCATTTGATAATTGTTTTTGTTGTTTTAATTTATTGTCATTATTAAATTCTTGTTCTTGTTCTTGTTGAATCTTTTCTTTAATATAATTTTGATTTGTACCTAATTTTGCAAATTCATCAGCCAATTCATTAACTTCTACAGATTTTTTTTCAACGACAACGTATTCTTTCTCTAATATTAAATCACTATTTTGTGATAAAAGTGGTTTATTACTATTAATATATTTATCTGATAAAGAATGTAATCTTTTAACGTTATCCTTATTATTATTTTGTGGGGTAGTAGTTAAATCAGTATCATCAGTTCTCTTGGATAAAGGTGATAAAGTAACGTCTTTTTTTGTTAATAATCCTGATGATGGTGGTGTTGTTAATAATTTTTTCTTTGGTGATAAAAATTCTGAGACAAACATATTACTCTCTACAATATTTTTTGATTTAATTTCTAAATCGTTTTTATTATTATTATTTAATTCATAACGAGATAAATCCATATTAACCAAATTATTATTAAAAAATTCATCAAAACCAATTCTTTTTTGAGGTTCAAAAGTTAAAAGTTTACAAATTAATTCTTTTAATTGTTTATTTATATCATGAAAATATTCTTCTTCATCTTCGTAAACATTATTTTTTTCATTATTATTATTATTATTATTATTTGGATATTGATCAAAATAAGTTGGAAAATTAATAATATCATTTGATCTTTTAATTTTTTTAAATAATTCTAAATGATTTGAAGCTTTGAATGGTGGATTCCCACAACACATTTCGAATAAAACAGTACCAACAGACCATAAATCAGCTTTTGCATTATATTTTTGATAGTTTAAAATTTCAGGAGCCATGTATAATGGTGAACCACATAAAGTTTCTGCAAGGGAACTATTTGGTAAAAATCTTGCAAAACCAAAATCTGCTACTTTCAATATTGGTAAGTTATATATACCAACATAACCTAATTCATGAAAAGTTTTTGAATCTGTATAATTAATTAAAGGAGTTGATAATAATAAATTTTGTGGTTTTATATCTCTATGAACTAGATTTTTGGATCTTAAAAATTTTAAAGCAGAAGTTAATTGTTGTAAGTAATTTAGAATGAAAGCATGATTTAAACCATTATGATTTTCATTTGGTGGAGGATATTTTTCAAAGACTTCTTTTAAAAGTGGATGATTTTGAATTAATTCTTTACGTTTTTTAATTAAAAAAGTTAAATCACCTAAAGCACAATATTCCATTATAAGATAAAAATCAGTTGTAGTTCTCTCACAATCAATTAGACTCACAATATGTTTATGTTTGATTTTCTTCAAAATTGCAATTTCCACTTCCAAATTTTCAAGTAATTTTTTATTCTTAAGTTTTGATCTTGATACAGCTTTAATGGCAATATTATTTGTCTTTCCATTACTTAAATGGCCACGATAAACGATAGCAAAGGAACCTTTACCGATTTCTTTCTCTACAGTATATTTTCCATTGACTATAACTAAATTTTTGAATTTTATCCTTGATGTATTATTTAAATTGTTTTTTGATATTGGATTTGTATCTGTATTAATTTTTTCCATATTGACAAGTTTGATAAATGATGTTGAAATATATGTATATAAATTAGAATATTTTTTTTTTTCCTTTCTCTTTTAGTATTTTTTTTATTTTTTGTAATATATGTGTTTGAAAACGGTTGAAGTATTATTTGTTGTTAGTTGTTATGATAAATGCAAATTAAAATATTATTAAGAATATGATTGAAAAGATGGTTATTTAAAGATTAAAATGAATAAAAGAAAAAAAGAAAATTTTAAAAAAAAAAGTGAATAATAATGAAAAAAAGAATAAAGAATTATCCTTAAAATTTGAAGGTTATTATTAAATTTATTATAGTTTAATTTGTTGTTTGTTGTTTTACGGATCGTAATTATTACGATACAATACGATGTGAGGGGTAAAAATATATATTGTACCGCTGAGTAACAGATAAAATGTTTTATCCTTTTAAAGTCTATTTGAAATATTATAAACGTAGAATGATTTCAAAACGTTTGTTTGTTTGTTTGTTAAGTGAAGAAGAATCTGAGAAACGTACTTATATATGTGTATGCTTTTTTCTATTTTCTTTTATTTTTTGACTCATTGTAATGAGAAAACAAGTATTGTATTTCCAAATCAAGCCGGTGGCAACGCGGCAGATTTGAAGGACAAAACGCGACCCTTAAAATTCGGATTTGCATGTGACGCGTTTCGAAAATTGTGATAGAAAATTGTGTCTCACAATTATTTTGCAGAGTTCGTTACGTAAACAAAAGTTTATAAAAGGTTATGTTATATATCAAAGACAGTTGAGGTATTAAAACGGGTTATAAGGATGCTGTGGTTGTTGCTGCTGCTGCTGTTGTTGTTGCTGCTGTTGCAATAGCTGCTGCTGCATTGCCTGGCCATACAACGGATTTGATGGGGTTATTTCGACGGGAGACGTGTAGAGATCTGGTCTTTGGTATAACCCCATAATAGCATTCTTGTTGGCTTGTTGTTGCATCGTCAACTGTGATTGTAATAGTTGCTGCTGTTGGTATGCCTGTGCTTGTGCCTGTTGCTCCATCATTTGGAGTTGTGCTTGTTGCGCTTGCTGTGCTTGTACCGCTTGTTGTGCTTGCTGTGCTTGTACCGCTTGCTGCGCTTGCTGTATTTGTTGCTGTTGTACCGCTTGCAAATATTGCTGCTGGTCAACATAAATTACTCCTGTAGCAGGATCTAAATATTGTTGTAGTTCTCCGTTGAATGGGTTGTTTGTAGACTGAGTAGTCTGTGGTTGATTAGTATTACTATCAAAAATAGAATCTCTATTATCGGATGCCTGGTTTCTAGAAGGAGCACGGCTTTCTTGATTCCTTTGTTGATATGAACTGGTGTTACTCCTAAAACTTGAAGAATTATTCAATAAAGGTCTATCCAAAATATCAATGACTCTATTCATATCACCATGAGCTCTATTTAAAGCATCTCTATTTCTATCTTCATCAGTAAATCCCATATCTTTTAATTCTTTTAATTTTCTAGCAAATTTGTCTCTTGAATTTCTATCGTTGTAGCTATATGATCTGTCACGATTTCTATTACCATTATTATAATTTCTATCATAATCACCACTAAGAGAGCTACGGTCACTTCCATTTCTACTAATTTTACCAAAATTGAAATCTTGTGGTTTAACTTCATTATATTTAAATTTACCTAAAACGTATTTGTTTCTAATAAATTGTTCGACTTTAGATTTATCTTCATCACCATCAAATGGGAAAGATTCATTCTTGGGATTCCAAAATTGTTTATTACCTTTATTCCCACGTAATTCGATAATATTCTCCAAATCATCTCTAGACCATCTATCTAATGATAATGATTTTATATCAGAAAAGATATCGTCATCTCTTTTATTTAAAATTTTTCGGTGGACAGAACAACATCTACCACATAAAAAAACACCGAGATTAATTGAAGCCCAAGTTGGAAAAGATGCTTGACATTCACCACATCTATTATTATTATTTGAATCATTTACTACATCGGTCAATTCTCTTTGAATACTTGTCTCTACACTATTCTTACCTCTTCTACCATGTGAATGTTTACGTTCATGGAAACTTCCCCCATAAGGGTGTCCCTCATCATCAAACTGATACTTATTAGAATGACTTCTACCTCTACCAAACATTTTTGATCCTTCGTTTATTTATTTATTTACTTATTTATTTATTCTATCTTAAATTTCATACCTTTAAGTTCTTCTCCTTTACAGCATTTTATTTTCATCTTTACGAAATTTCACGTATCAAATTAATTGAACGAATTCTTGTCGCGGGTAACACTTCGATGCCAAAAAAAAGACCTGCGCGGCAAAAAATTGAGTCACCCTGATTCATTTTGAAGATTATACCGAGCTTAAAAATAAGACCAGTGTAAGAATCTTATTAGATAGCATTAATAACACCACTACTAAGAAAACAAAATGAAACAGGTACAAAACGAAAAGAAAATTTTGCAAGTTGTTCATTACTTTCTAGCTTTTGAAGAACAACAAATTCTAACTCAGAAAGAAATTGAGAAAAAATGTCCCGTAAAATTACAATCTGCGCAATTTAAAGATCTTTTAGATACGATTATGGTTGAATATCCTTATCTTTTAAACATAACAAAATGCGCAAATTCAAACGTTTATTATCTTTATCCTGGTAAGAATTTAATTGATGTTGTCGCTGAGTCTAAGCGCTTGAAGACAAAAATGGAAAATGATATCTTATTGATAGATAAATGGAAAAAAGATTTAGAAATTTACCAAGAAGAGAGAAAAAATTTTGATGGGAAAGAAATTTTAGTTAATCAACGTAAATGTTTACAAAATGAATTTAATAAATTAATTAAAAAAGTCAAAGAATTTGAAAAAAATAATGATACATGGGATGAAAAGACAATAAACGATGAAATTATTGATACCAAAAATTTAATCAATAAATTAGATCAAACTACATGTAATATTGAAATTATTTTAGATTATCTTTGTAAAAAATTCAATTTATCTAATGAAATAATTAGAAAAGAATTACAAATCCCTATTGATTTTAAAGAATTTAATGTTTAATTTTAAAAATAAATATTCTTTTTACATTTTGTTTAAATTTTTTTTTTTTAATTTAATATTTTTTCTAAAATTATATAATTTATATATATATAACAACTAATATTTCTAATCTTTATAATCACTTGAATTAATGATAATTTCGTAAAGGAAAGCAATTGCTGATAAATGTGAATCTACATTGATATGTTCATCAACAGAATGAATAGTCTTTAATATAGTACCATCATCAATAGATCCAATAAATCTATAAATATGTTTTGATAAATCCCAATAATATTTGGTATCAGTATTACCTGTTGATAAACCAGTTGTAATATAAAGTTCTTTTTCAGTATTTGGATCCCTTGATTCAAATACATCTTTTTCAAAGACATTTTGAATAGTACCAGTAAATAAATCCCAAACAGGGCCACTCTTTGGTGAAGTTGGAGCAGGTTCTAATGATCTTTTATTAGTAATATCAATAATACCTAATTCCGTCTCTGGTTTAATTATTTTATCACCATTTATTCTAATACCATAGTTATATTTATCAGCAATTTCCTTGACATACTTTAAATCATGTTCAAAGGTTTCTTTAACTGACGAATGTAAATCAACTCTATGATTAACTAAGAAATATGTTTGTTCAGGTAATGCATTAGCTTTAACACCGCCATGAATAATATCAATAGCTTGAGTGGTTCTAATAAAATCACGTAATGATTTATTTTTGGAAGCACATTCTGTTAATTGCCTTCTCAAATCTTCATCAAATGTAGCTCCCAAGATTATCTTCTTTAAATTTGGAGAAATTCTCGTTGAATGTTCGGCAGAACAAGTTAAAAATCCATAAATTGGATTATCTAGTTCAAAATCAAAACCAAATGGATTTTGTTCTAATAAACTTATCAATTCACCAGCAACACCAATGGTCGTATGATCAGGAGGCGCCGAAGAATGTCCACCATGACCTAATATTGAGATTTCAATATCTACATAACCCTTTTCACCATTAATTGGCGTAGCAACAAACACGTCCTTGTCAATTTCAATTAAACCTTCACCTTCATCGATGATAATCAAAGCACCATCTTTACCGTACCTTTCAATCAAAACTGGTGCCAGAGTGGCAGCTCCATGAACACCACTAGATTCTTCATCAAAACCAATGGATAGAATAACACTTCTGGTTGGATTGAATCCATCAATAATTAATTGTTCAATAGCTTCAAATTGTGCTACTAACAAATTTTTACAATCATTTGAACCACGACCCCATAGTAAATCTGTCTTTGGATCGTAGTGTCCTGAATAAGGGGGATAAGTCCATTGGTCAACTGTCGAAGGGTTAACTGGTACGACATCTTGATGTGACATCAAGACAATTGGTTTTAATGATTCGTCAGCACCTTTCCATGTATATAGTAAACCAAATTCATTAATATTCTCCAATTCAAGTGTCTTGTGTAAATTTGGGAAAGTATTTTTCAAAAAATCTTGAAATACAACAAATTGGGAATAAAACTCTGGATCATCCTTTGGTGAAGGATTAACATCTTGAACTTCTGTTGAAATCTGAACAGCTTGAGAGAGTCTTGAAATCGATAAATTTTTAAATTCAGGGTCATTGATAATAGTATCAACAGATCCTTTAAAAGAAGGAGTCAAAGGTTCAATCTTGTTACATTGAGGTTTGTAAAGGCTAGAAAAATCTCTATCGGATAGAGCAGATTGAGATTTGTCATTCACAGAGGTAAAACTGAAATAGGCCAATAGGGTTGTCAAGGTAAGAGCCAATGGCACTAAACCTGCTAGACGAGAACGAGGTTTTGGAAGTCCTTTAATAGACATTATGTTATTGCAATTGTGTGGGAGTGGTAATGATATGTTTTTGGTTGTCAAATTTCTAGTTAGAATGTTATAATTTTTTTGTTTTTATACTATTTTTTATTTTATCCTCTGATAAGAAAAACCGGTAAATAAGACAAATTCGATAAGCTAACGTGATAAAAAAAAACTTATTATAATTAGAGACACTGATAGGAATAATCACATCCATATTTCTTAACTTGAAGTCACTAATTATGAGTCACGGAGGATTCACATCTTTATTTTAATGAATGACCGCTAATATTTTCCTATTTAAGACACAACTCTATATTAGGTGCCTGATAAATTAGATTGTGGTTGACGTGATAATGCACGCTTCATAATATTTGCTCATGTCATTGATGAAAGCTTTTATTTCCATTTTTGAAAAAATCAATTAATTTTTTTTATTCAAGTTCAAGATTTCCATGTTGACATTAAAAATTCGAAACTACACCACTCAATTAATATATACAGGTTACAAGAATATGATTATATTGATGATTTAGAAGTACAACATAATTAATAAAAATGTATAAAGTTATAGTTAAATCAAAAGGGAGTATCGAAAAATTAATATCTAAAATTATATCTCTAAAAAAGTAAGGAACAAATAAAAATAAAGACCAAATCAACTTAATTTTTATATAAGTAAAATCAAAAGTAAAAACTTTGAAACAAATCTTATATTCATTGTTGTAAAGTTAAAAATTCTTGTTGAAATGCTTCTTCAATACATTTTTTCAAAATCACTGAAGCTTTGGAGTAGTCAGAAGCATCATTAAATATTTGTACACTAAATCTCACCCATAATTTCCCATTGTGAACCAAGAAAGGTGCAAAACACTTATAATCCTTCATCATATTGTGTTCACAATTAGTTTTAAAATCTTTGAAAGCTCTACCATTTTGTAAAAACGATTTTAAGAGTGGAAGATATTTATTTTGTAATGGTAATGAAATATTAAACATTCCTGGGGTATGTAAAGTACCTGTAGAATTTTCTAATAATTCAGCACCTGGTCCAAAGACTTTCAAAACAATTTTAATTGCTTCTTGTTGTAATTTATTTTGATAATTTCTAATGGCCATTTCACCACCACAAATATTTTTGCGAAAATTTAAAGCTTCTTTAATACATAATATAGGACCATAATTAACTGTTCCCACAAATGTAAACTTTTGTACCATTAATCCTTCTTCTATAGTTGGTACTAAGCCCTTGTCAGATTTTGGAATGTAAGACCAAGAGATAGGGTTAGTTTGAATTAATTCATGATGTTTAGGATTGACATAAAGTAAAGCACATGTCTTTGGAACGTTTAGCCATTTATGTAAATTTGTAACTAAAAAATCAGGTTTTAACTTGTCAATAAATTTTAAATCAACTTGACCAATTGCATGAGCTCCATCTATCATGGTCCAAACATTATATCTTTGACATAATTTGATTAATTCTTCATAAGGTAGTCTAACACCTGGCATGGATGATATCATATCAAACATACAAACTTTAAATTTTCTTGATGAAAGTTTTTCCTCAAATATTGATACAATTTCTTTATCTTCGATTGGATATGAAAGGGATACGACATCTACATTCAAACCAAAATAATCATGTAAAAATTTTACAGTATTTGAACATGCAGCATAAGAAGTTGAATGTATTAACATACTATCTTTTTCAAAATCCCATGGAATTGATCTAAGAACTGTATTAACACCAACAGTTGCATTCTGAACTAAAGCTAAATTTTTATAATCAATTTCAAGGTATTGAGCTAATGATTTTAATTGTTGAAGATATTGTTTTCTTACAGTAAGGTGGTAAAAACTATCTGGATACCTTTCTTCTAATTCACATGCTTCTTTCAAACGATCGAATACAACATTTGGTGTGGTACCAAAGGAACCATGATTTACAGGTATGACATCTTTATCCAATAAAGAAAAATATTTATCTCTAAATTCCTTACCAAAGGTCTCCATGTTCAAAAGTTTTGTTGTTATCTTTAGTTTAGTTGATATGTTTTGGTTCTGTTTACTCCAAATGTTCTCCTATTGTTTTTTTCCTTTCGAGAATCCAATTGTGCAAAAGAAATTGTTTGTATCCTCTTTATATACATTTCAAAAAACATTATAAATGTGTCAAATTGTCCTTTAGCAATTCCGGAACGAGTTATCGTTAAATGACTCATATGAATCAAAAGTTCACGCTATTTAACAAGACAAATTATTTTGCAACCTACATTATACTATATTAGGTTTTGAAATAGTAATTGACGTATTTTTAAATGAACCAGGATTACAGAAATCATGACAACCTTGTAAATTTTACGAGTATAAAGGTTACGATAAATGCTTCTGGTTAAACATCTGTGTCAGATAGTCAGAAACACATTCAGTAAAAGTTTGTTCAAGATACATCAATAGACATGTTTTACATTTGCTTGACTTCCTTTGCTTATTCCATGTATTTTGTAATCTCTCTTAATGTAAAACGAGAACCTTCCCATAAAATTACATAATCGCTGAAAAGCCCCATAATAAAAAAAAAGGGCGCTGTTAAAACACAGCCAGAAAATTACTGAATATAAATAATTGTTTTCAATAGTGCAATCTTTCTTAATAATACTGGATTTATTCTAGTCCCCTTAATTTTCATATATAAACACGTAGATACAAAAAATAATATCAGAAATTAGTCTTGATCTTCCCTTTTTAAACAGAAAATTACTCTCAATTAACATAGACTGTTAAACTATATATTTACAATAATGTCATCTCAAATTATTAAAGTTCATTGGTTAAACGAATCTAGATCGTTTAGGCTCTTATGGTTATTAGATTATCTTGAACTGAAATATGAAATCATTCCATATTATAGGGTAAACCATCGTGCTCCAGAAGCTTTGAAAAAAATACACCCATTGGGAAGAGCTCCAATACTTGAAGTTGAGGATACACAGACTGGTCAAAAAAAAATTATTGCTGAATCTGGTTATATTTTTCAGTATATTTTAGATAATTTTGATAAGAAAAAAATTTTAACCAGTGAAGATCCTGATATTTATGGAAAGATTCAATATTATCTTTATTATTCAGAAGGTTCTTTACAACCACCTTTATTAATGGAATATATTCTTTCAATTGCTAAAAAATCATCAGGGTTTTTCCCAATTTCTTATTTGGTTTCTGGTGTAGTGAATAAAATTAGTGAAGGTTACTCAAAAGGTGAAACTAAAAATCAATTAGATTTTATTGAAAATGAAATTATTAAGAATAATGGTTATTTAGTTAATGGTAAGTTAAGTGCCGCAGATATTCTATTGTCATTTCCATTACAAATGGCTATTTCTCGTGGTTTTTTTCCAAAGAATAATTATCCAAATATTAGAAAATGGTCGGATACCATTTCAGCAAATGAATCCTACAAAGAATCAAAGAAAAAAGTGAAAGCATTAGGATCCGAACTCTAATTACATTTAGTTTAAATTTATATCAACTTAAATATTTTTATTGTTTACATAAATCAAATTGTTTCATTTAATGTCTTGTACTTTGCATCTAAAACGTTTTGATTATATGAATAAGACCTTAGAAAAATTATATATGTTTTAATTATCAAAATTTCAATTTTTTATTGATCTTTTTGATAGTGACAATGAATAAGTTCAATGTTGTTATTTTTTGTTATCAAAAGTTCATTGTGAATGGGATTTTCAGTTTGTAAACGCGCATAAATGAGTCAAATAATATTTCATATTCAATCTTTTTTGTTGACATAAAAATCGTGTTCATTAAGATATCTTTCATTTATTAAACACTTTAAAACTACAATTTAAAAGATATATATTTGAGAAAAACAAAGAAAAATGGTTGAATGGTGTGTAATTGTTTATGATAAACCAGGTTCTGATAGATCTGCTTTCAGACCTGAACATTTAGCTAATATTCCACCTTTAGTTGAACAAGGTAAAATGGTTTGTGCAGGTGCAATTTATAATGAACCAACTACTCCAGATGGTCAAAGAACTTTTGCTGGTTCTCATTTACAATTAGTTGCTGATACTAAAGAAGAAGCACTAAAGATTGTCTACAACGATGTCTTTGCCAAAAATGGTATTTGGGATTTAGAAAATATTATTATTTATCAATTTGGTTGTGCTGTTCGTGAACAAAAGAAATAAGCATGAAATGAATATTTTTCTAATTACGTACATAATTTATATATCTCAAGTTAAATAATTAAATCGACTATAATTTTTTAACTCGATCTATTCCCTGTTTGGTCGTTTTTTCTCGAAAAATTGTATAATCATTTTATTTTGACTTTTGAACAGTCGATTAAGTGACAAAACTGTGAATCAATGCTTGATTATATTTTGGAAACTTGCTTTCTTATTTAAAGAATAGCTCGACCTATCTGCAAGTTAATTCTTTTCATTTACGATCTCTTCAAAAAAGCTTTTCAGAAGGTGCAATTGTATTTTCGCTAGTAATGACTAAGACCATTTTTTTTCCTTTTTTGGTTGATTTAAATTTTCTTTTGTATGAGCAAACTCTTAATACACCTTCCCGATCACGAAACGAACAAATATAAAAATATACATTGTTGAATTCTAACGAAACATAAATATTTTTTTTTTAAAACTACAACCAAAAAATTTCAACTTAAGTAAATGTCGTCATCAATTAAAAATCAAACCATTTTATTTATTCAAAATCCAAATAAATCATCAAGACTTTTAAAATCATCAATTATTCAAGATAATTATAATATCTTAAATCATTCCCTTAGTACCAAACAAGATTTTTTAACATTTTTATCTAAAATTTCTCAAGATGAAAAAAATATAACAGCAATTTATGCAGGTTATGGTGGTTTTAATATTATTGGTGGGCTAACATCAGAAATTATTGAAGATCCAAATTTTCCAAAAGATACTTTACGTTGTATTGTTTTATGTTCAAGAGGTTATAATGATATTGATTTATTTCTTTTAAAAAAATATAATATTAAACTGTACAATTATCAAGATTCAATGGAAGAGTATGACTTACCGAATTTTAAAAAAGATTTAGTTGGTAATGATGTGGCTGATTGTGCTTTATGGCATGTCTTGGAAGGTTTTAGAAAATTTTCATATATGCAAAGGGTTACTAGAGATTATGGTAATACTATTATTGCAAGAGGTCATATTGCTAATTTAAATGAAAATAATATGAGATTTACATTTGGTCATGAATTAGGTTTAAATAAGTTTGTTGAATCTCCAAGAGGTAAAAAATGTCTTATACTAGGTCTAGGTGATATTGGTAAGCAGATTGGATTAAAATTACATTATGGATTAAATATGGAAATTCATTACTCTAAAAGAAAAGAAGATTTTAAAATTAAAGAAAAATATGGTTGGAAATTTCATGAATTTGGTAAATGTCTTGTGAAAAAAGAAATATTATACCAGTTTAGTGTTATTATTGTCGCATTACCTATCAATGATGATACATTCCACTTAATCAATAAAGAATTCTTATCATGTTGCAATGGACCTGAATTAATATTGATTAATATTGATAGAGGTGTTATAATAGATCTAGAAGCTGTCAAGGAAGCTTTCAAAACTAATAAATTAAGACATTTAGGAATTGATGTCTTTTATAAAGAGCCTATTGTTGATGAGACATCTATTAATGATGATTTTCATTGTAGTGTTACCCCTCATGTTGGTAGTGCAACCGTTGATGGATTTGAACAAAGTTGTGAGTTGGCTTTGGCTAACGTTATCAAGGCCACTAGTGAAACTTCTGAAAATGCAGGCAATTCATTTTCTAGAGTCATATAGGATAATCGGTTATAAACATTTATTTTGTTGTACTGTCAAGACTTTATTTATAAACACGTAATGAAACAGCCCACGTTACTTATATAAGAATTATATCGTTTCAACTTTCAAATCTTGCATTGTCATTGCACAACTGTAAATGCATCGTAGTAAACATAAAATTTCATTAATGAGTTTTTAGGTCTTCGATCTCGATGCATTTACGCCGCACCCATAGTACTTAACACGGAAAAGTCCGTACGGGAATTTAACTGCACTTTTTTGCCTTTGACTCAGACTTCGAAAAAACTTTAAAAAAAAAACTTATCAGATATATAACATGCAATGATAAAAATTGCAAAAAAACCCAAATTTTTCAAGTACCTAAAAACTACATAGTATTATTATTGAGGAAATCTTTATATTAAATTACTATTATATTACAAATGATTCCAAAGGATAAGGAAACAGTCGAAATAGTGGAGGATAGAACGCCGACAATTGAAGAATCTGATTCAGATTCTAAATCAAAACCTCATAATAGATTCGTAACGAAATTTTTATCTTTATCAAAAACTCTGGATTCCCTAGGTGTTGAATCTAATGGTATCGATAGAATTTCACCATATGAACGTGGTACGCCAAGAAAACAATTTCTTCATGTTGCTGGTTTATGGTTAAGTGCAACAGGTGGTTTATCATCCATGTCATCATTTCTTTTAGGTCCGCTTTTATTTGAATTAACTTTTAATGAAGCTTTAGTTTCAAGTTTAATTTCTGTTACTATTGGTTGTCTTGTGGCAGCTTATTGTTCTATAATGGGTCCACAATCAGGTTGTAGACAAATGGTTACAGCAAGATATTTATTTGGTTGGTGGTTTGTTAAATTTGTTGCTTTAGCTTCAATTGTTGGGGTTCTTGGTTGGTCTGTTGTCAATGCTGTTGTTGGTGGTGAAATGTTAGCTGCTATATCAGATGGCAAATGTCCAGTTTGGGTTGGTGTTATCATAGTTACTCTTTTATCATTTTTTGTTGCTGTCATCGGTATAAAACAAGTTTTAAAAGTTGAAACATATTTTTCTATCCCTGTCTTAGCTACATTTTTGTTGTTGTATATTTCTTCAAGTAATAAATATGATCTAATTAGAGATTATGATACAAACTCAATGGATAGAAAAAGTTTAACGGGTGCTTGGTTAAGTTTTTTCTCTTTGTGTTATAGTATTACTGCCACATGGGGGTCAATTACAGCAGATTATTATATTTTATTTCCAGAAAATACACCAAAATACCAAGTTTTCCTTTTAACTTTATCCGGAACACTTTTACCAACAGTATTCGTTGGTGTATTAGGTTTATTATTGGCTGCCGTGGCTGTTACATACAAACCATGGAATGATGAATATACTAAACATGGTATGGGTGGTTTATTATGGTCAGGTTTTTCAAGATGGAATGGATTTGGTAAATTTTGTGTTGTTATATTAATTTTAAGTTTAATTTCCAATAATATTATTAATACATATTCAGCAGCATTTTCAATTCAATTATCAAGTATTTGGGCCTCACGTATTCCACGTTGGTTTTGGTCAATTATTTGTACAATAATTTGTTTAGTTTGTGCTTTAGTTGGTCGTGATCATTTCAGTACAATTTTAGGTAATTTTTTACCAATGATTGGTTATTGGATTAGTATGTATTTCATACTATTATTTGAAGAAAATTTAATATTTAGACGTCATTTCTTACATATGTTTACAAAAGAATTTCCTTCAAGGACAGATGAAAAAGAACAAGATAATGAAGAGATTATTGAAAATAATTCAAAACAATTTGAAAAAGAAACTACTAATATTCATGAACTTAAGAGAAAATATATTGCTTCAAAACATAGATATAATTGGGAAGAATGGAATAACTATGACGTATTAACACATGGTTATGCAGCAACATTTGCATTTTTATGTGGTATTGCAGGTGTCGTCGTCGGTATGGCACAAGCTTATTGGATTGGTCCTTTAGCTCGTCATTTTGGTGAATTCGGTGGTGATATTGCCATGTGGTTAAGTATGGGTTTTTCAGGAATTACATATCCATTAGCAAGATACTATGAGTTACGTAAATTTGGCCGTTAATTGAAAATTATATAATAATTCATCGATAAGATTGTGTACATAGTAATCAGAGTTTCACTGTTATTGTTCGTTGTATTCTACGAGGTTTTCGTCAGGCCGTGTCACATGCTCACGGGCCAATCAAAGCTTTGCAGCAACTCGACCGAAATAATTCCTTGCAATCAAACACTCCGCAAATCTTTTAACAAAGATCGAGCAAACGATGGCCGTTTCTAACATTTTATATAAAAGAATATAAACAGCTTTCTTTTTTTTGCTTCTTTTTAGAAGAAGTTGTGTGCTGTAATTTTGATTCAAAGGGTTGCATTGAAACTTGCTACAAATATTTAATATTCCAATTACTATTATCTCCTGTTTTCATTCATATTTAAAACAGACGTACAAAAGATTAATATTCTACTAAAAATCCATACCAATTTTTTTTGACTAAAATAAACTAAATCCATTGCATTAATAACCTTGTTGAAATTAAAGAAATGTTAGCATTACGTCAAAGTTCTATTAGATTTATAAGACCAGCAAGTAGAATGATTTCTACTTGTAGAATAATATTACAAGAAAATAAAAATGTTACTAAGACAGCACAAGATTTATCTGAAGTTCATGGTCCAGAAACTTTAATTGGTCAAGGTGCTAAACCAGGTACTGTTCCAACTGACATTGATCAAGCCACTGGTTTAGAAAGATTAGAATTATTAAGTAAATTAGAAGGTATCGAACTTTTTGATACCAAACCGTTAGATGCTTCAAGAAAAGGTACCATGAAAGATCCAATTGTTGTTGATTCTTATGATGATTATAGATACGTTGGTTGTACTGGTTCTCCAGCTGGTTCTCATCAAATTATGTGGTTAAAACCAACTGTTAAACAAGTTGCTAGATGTTGGGAATGTGGTTCTGTTTACAAAGTCAATCCAGTTGGTGTCCCAAATGAAGATGATCATCATCATTAGTCTTTATGAAATATAATCGTTTTGATTTATTATTTTAAATTTCTAACTCTTAAAATTAATTTATTTTTACTATACTAAAAACATATATTTATATATATACATAGCAGTATTATTTTATTTATTCTTTTCTTTAATATAATTTTAACCTGATCTTTTTTTTTTTTTTTTATCAATGAATTAATGATATCAATGGACTTAAGAGAATAAACTCATTTAAATTGGGACTGCTTACGCCCACACATATTTTAAAAACCCATTTTCCAATTTATTTTGCAAAAAAACATTTTTTTTTCAATGCGCGTTGTTAAAAAAAACCGCTCAACAAGAATGAAATTCCACAATGAACAAAAATCAATTGTTCACTTTCGCAGAATCGATGAATCCAGGTTACAACGAAATGTAAAATAAGCTTACATTTAATAACACAGTGTATTTGAGTATTGGACGCTGAATTTTTGTTTGAATTATCTAGAAAACCATAGTCTATATATAGTATGTAAAATAATGGTACATTTGAAGTTTTAATCAATTGAATGAGGATAACAAGAACACATACCGGAATATCGCTATTTTGATTCTACCTTAATGTATGAAACGCATAGCTGATTTATTGTATTTATTACATGCAACGATAATTATAGGATTCAGATTTTGATTTACTTCTTTTCCCCGTCAAATTGGAACGTTTTTACTAACAATTTCTTTAAACTAACATTTTATTATTGGTTAATTTCAATTTTTTTACAGTCAATATGCCAAAGAAGAGAGCTTCCAACGGTAGAAACAAGAAGGGTAGAGGTCACGTCAAACCAGTCAGATGTGTTAACTGTTCCAAGTCTATTCCAAAGGATAAGGCTATCAAGAGAACTGCTGTCAGAAACATTGTCGAAGCTGCTGCTATCAGAGATTTATCTGAAGCTTCTGTTTACGCTGAATACGCTTTACCAAAAACTTACAACAAATTACACTACTGTGTTTCTTGTGCTATTCACGCCAGAATTGTCAGAGTTAGATCTAGATCCGACAGAAGAATCAGAACTCCACCACAAAGACCAAGATTTAACAGAGATAACAAAGTTTCTCCAGCTGACGCTGCTAAGAAAGCTTTATAAGTTTACTTAATTATCTAGTACATAATTTTTTAACATTATATCAATTAATCATTTATTAATACATCTCTTGCACAGTAAATTAAAAACAGCCGTCGTTCGAAACGACTTGCAGTCAACAAAATCATTGGCAACGAACTTCAAAAATATCCTTTTTCAATCAAAATTTTCTTTTCCAAAACAAAATTCAAAATCTGAATTCCTTCTCCCTTTAAAAGATATTTCTTTTGAACACCAAGATTTAATTAATTAATATACTATAAGAATAAAAAAAGGATAGATAAACAAATAAAATTAATATCATAGTAAAAATTTACCATTTTAATTAAGTATTACATTAAAGAAAATTTGTAATATTATTCAAATTATAAAACGTATCAATTAATAGCAAACATTCTTTCATTTTCGTTATTAACTAAAAAGGACGAAAGGCAACTAATAATTAAAACCAAAAAACCAAAAAACAAACAAACATTAAACAAAGCATAATATATATATTTATATACTAATTATATTCATATTGGTATTATTATTAGAATAAAAAAAAATTAGATAATAACAATCATTTAAGTTACAAAAAAAAAAATTATATAATAAAATTTTTTTTTTTTGTTTTTTAGAATTATTTTGATCAATTGATGCTATATAGAGAAAATTATTCAAGATTTAATAAAAAAGAGAACAGAATAAATTAATTATAGGAAAAGAAAAAGAAAAAAAAGTGATGCCAAGAGAAGATTTTAATTTCAAATTTAGTCAATGTTTTGGTGATAAAGCAGATATAGTTGTTACTGAAGCCGATATTATTACTGCATCAGAGTTTGATCATTCGGGTAATTTTTTAGCTACTGGTGATAAGGGTGGTAGAGTAGTTTTATTCGAAAAAAGTAATAATAAACATTGTGAATATAAGTTTTTAACTGAGTTTCAAAGTCATGATGCAGAATTTGATTATTTAAAGTCTTTAGAAATTGAAGAAAAAATTAATCAAATTAAGTGGTTAAAACCTGTTCAAAAATCACATTTTTTATTAAGTACAAATGATAAGACAGTTAAATTATGGAAAATTTTTGAAAAAAATATTAAATTAGTTAGTGAAAATAATTTAAGTGAAGGTTTTGATTTAAAACAAAAGACAGTTATTGGTAATGGTTCAATGAATTCAGTTTTAAGTTTACAAAAATTAATTTTACCAAAATTATCACAGCATGATAAAATTATTGCTGCATCACCAAAAAAAATTTATAGTAATGCACATACTTATCATATTAATTCAATTTCACCAAATTCTGATCAAGAAACATTTTTAAGTGCAGATGATTTAAGAATTAATTTATGGAATTATGATTTACCTGAACAAAGTTTTAATATCGTTGATATTAAACCTGTTAATATGGAAGAATTAACTGAAGTTATAACAAGTGCTGAATTTCATCCACAAGATTGTAATTTATTTATGTATTCATCATCAAAAGGTATGATTAAATTATGTGATATGAGACAAAATGCTCTTTGTGATAATAAATTTAAAATTTTTGAAGAATATACAAATCCAATAAATCATAATTTTTTCACAGAAATAACTTCATCAATATCCGATATTAAATTTAGTCCGAATGGTAAATATATTGCTTCAAGAGATTATTTAACAATTAAAATTTGGGATGTTAATATGAATAATAAACCATTAAAGACAATTAATATTCATGATCAATTAAAAGAAAGATTAAGTGATACATATGAAAATGATGCAATTTTTGATAAATTTGAAGTTGAATTTAGTGGTGATAGTTCAAGTATTATGACAGGCTCATACAATAATAACTTTATGATTTATCCAAATGTTGTTAAGACAAATGATAAAGACGATGCTGGCATAATTAAAACATTTGATAATAATACTGGTATATCAAATAATAATAATAATAATAATATTTTTAATAATAATAACAGTCATATAATTACTGAAGGTAGTAGTAGTAATAAGCATATTTCTTCATCCTCTCATAGAAATAAACGTAAAAACAATGCATATGATAATCATGAAGAAAATAAAAATAATAATAATATTAATGATAATGATAATGATAATAATAATGGTGACAATGATGATGATGATAATGATGATGATGACGAATTGGATGAAATTATTTTACAAGCAGATAAGACAGCATTTAGAAATAAACAATTTAATTCATTATCGGAAAGAACTTTAAAAAATAAAGATTGGGGTGATGATATAGATTTTAAAAAAAGTATATTACATTTTTCATGGCATCCTAAAGAAAATACGATTGCAATTGCAGCAACAAACAATTTATTCATTTTTTCTGCATTGTAAATTATTTAATTCATTATATTATTACCATCAATCTAATTCAAATTTCTTATGTATATATATATAATATATTTATATATTTGTCTTTCGTTTTTAATTCTAATCAGATTTAGTAATACATAAGGATACGTAATCGACTTTTATAATTATTTTTCTTTCAAATCTTGTAATGTAACAATGTCAAAATCAAAAGAATGAAAATAAATAAATAATGATAAATAATGGAATAATAATATTGAAGGATACTTATAAAAATTGGAATAAATAATACTAAATAAAATCTAAATAAAAAATTTTATTAAAAAAGAGGTAATAAACTGTTATATTTTTTTCATTAATCAATCATCATCATGATTAATATGTCTATTAACAACAGGATTCCAAAATGATGTCTTATCACCATCACCCCAAAAGAATGGTTTTTGTCTTAAATTCATAAATTCATAATCTCTTGGCCAATCTTTATCTGGAACATGTTCTAAATGTTTTCTATGTTCAAGATGTTCTTTTTCAACAAAATATGTATTAATTGCAGTTAATAAAATAGCTGGAAAAGCAACAAAATAAGAAACTTTTAACCATGTCTTGTAAGTACCATCAGCATGACTTTCTGTAGCTTTTAAAGAATCCTTGAATGCTTTTGCAGCAGCTTTGTTTGGTGGACCAAAAGCAGGTTCTAATGCATGTGGTGGTAATTTTGCATATCTTCTTATACTTTGTCTTAAAATAATGTTATTCATTTTTGTCTATATTTATTATTTAAAATATTAAAAAAATTAGTGGTAAGAAAAAAACAACTAAGTAATAATTTTAATACTATTAAAAAATATTAGTTATAAATTTATTTATATTGAAATAAATCCCTTGCTATTTGTTGGTCTCTCGATTTGCAAATAAATCAAAAATTTGAACCGGGTTTTTCGCTTTTGCAAGCCGTTTTTTTTATTTTGCTTTCAAAATTTATTTCGATGGAAATCAATTTTTATTGGTTGGTGGTCACGTGAAACAATTTGAAGACAAATTGTTTCATAACTGTTCAAAATCAATTTTTGGATCGTACGTTTCGTTTATTGATCTTCAAATCATGGTTTCTATAATTTCAAATGTTGTTATTGCTCTTTTATAACTCCACCCATGCACCACATACAGTTCTTGCTTTTTCACATTTTATCAACGGAAGGAAAATTAATCAAAAAATGATGTAAAAATTAACACGATTTTTCTTTTATAGAAAAACTATTTATGTCATTGCTAATATGTATAGAAATATTATATTATTATGTTCGTGATTGAATTTCTTTAATAGGAATAGAAACACTTAAATTGAAACTTCGATTCTGCTTTGTGAAAATCTTTTCAATGAACATTGTTACTTAGCCAAAATATTGGTTTTGTTTTTGATAACCAAGTGCCAACCCTAATGGGTGATTCTGACTTGTATTAAAATTATTATTACTATTTGTGAAATAATTAGTGTTTTCCATATTATTTTTGAATTGATTAATTGGTTTCTGGTTAAAATTGTTGTAGTTATAATAATTTTCAGAATTGCTAGTGTTACTGTTGTTGTTATTATTATGACCATAGTAGTCACTAAATGTATTTTGTACCAATGGTGTATTGAAATTAGATTGTTTTTGATTTATTTGAAATTGAGAATTTTCAAAGATAAATGGTTTATTACTATTAGTATTTGGATAATATGAATTGTGTGTGTAAATGTTTGTGAAACGATTGTCCTTATAATCTATATTTTGAATGACATTGTTATTAACAAAACTTTTACTATCATTATTGTTAATATTTACAAAACTCCTATTGCCATTGTTATTATTATTATTATTACTGTTATTATTGATGTAATTAATATTATTGTTGTTGATGTAATTAATATTATTATTATTAATGTTGCTTATTTTTTTATGCTTATTACCTTTATTATTATCAACTATTATTCCATTCTTTTGTGATAATATAAAATCTTCATAATTTTTTTTCACATCTAATTCATAAATACAATTACCAGTTAATTGATTACCTATGGTAAACCAACCTGGTCTAATATTATGATCTCTACCAAAAATTTCTAATTTTCTAGCATGGCGTCCCACTAATCTTTCAATAATTCCATATAATTCATCTGGTTTCCTACTAGTTTCTCTTGTAGTTGATACAATTAAATCAATATCAATATTTTTATTTATCCATTTTGGATCACCTTTAACACCAACTAATAAATGTTCTTTAGAATGATTTAACCAATGACCAGTTCTACCAGTTACTATAGTCCTTCCTAATTGATTTGTTTTTATCCAAGAAATTTCATTAATAACTTTATAACCCCAGTTTGTTAACGATTCTTTACCCAATTCAATGGCTCTACCTGTCACCCATAAAAATAAAACACCTTCATCTTGTAATTTATCAAGTGGAAGTTCTAATAATTCTATATCATTACAAGTACCATAAGGCAAATTCATGTGAATATTCCATGCAGGATCAGCAATCACTGCAGAGAATTTACCTAATACATTAAAATCAAATTTTCTTACATCACATTTAATCCATTGGGCAGGAAGTAATTCTTTTGAAATTGATGAGCAACATTCACCATGAGTGAATAATGGAATAAAACTTTTCTTTTCTTCATTCTTTTGTTGTGTTTCAATTTTTATTTGTTCTTTTAGTGATTCTGGTATATATTGAAGATAATGAAGATATCGACAAGTATTTAATTTATGACATGTATCTAGATAAGAACAATCTCCTAAGGATAAATCTGTTTGAGGTTTAATATTTGGAACATAATGGGTATGAGTTTGAAGACAATTTAAAATTCCAGAATATTTTAATTCTAATTTAGATAATTTTGACCATTGGATTGAAACAATTTTGTTATTAACGATATGAATTACTGTAGATAATAATGAAGCATGTTTTAGATTACGACAAATGGGTATATATTCTGCTACAGGTTCCATCATTTTCGCTCTTTCACGTCCAAGTTTATATGATGCAGGTTCAATGGAAAGTAAATTTTCAATTTTACTATGAAGATATTTTTTAAATAAACAATTATTATAGTTATAATTTTCAAATTCCATTTCATAATTTAATAGTGAGTTAACTTTATCAAAATTTGAATTAGCCGACGTTTGGGATTTTAAATGGAGGTTTAGTGAGACATCCTTGTTAAGATCGTTTTCAATTAATATATTTGAATCATCATCATTAGTATTACCCTTTCGAAGTTTTCTTTCTAATAGTTTCAATTGAAATATATCAATAAAGGCTAGCAATTCTTTTTGATCTGAAAAGGGTGATTCCTTGTCAAACATTAAGGAGTTTGGAGCTACAAAGTTTATCTCTTCAAAACATTTTAAAAATTGAGAAAATTCAATAGAACGTTCCAAAAGATTATTTGATTCCAGATCCATGATGAATAATGAATAAATATCTTTTAGATGTCCTGAAAGTGGCGTCCTTAAGAGATCGTCATGATTTTCTATTAAAAATATCAATAATTCATGGTTAATCATTATGTAGATGTTAAGACGTTTCTGCAATATCTTGTTATCACAATCTGGTTTCTGGTCTTTTTTTGCCCTACAACTAAATATGATTTCTGTCTCTGATCTTGCACCAAATTTCTTTAATAGTGTTTGAAAACGGGAAAGTTATTCAAAGTTTCGATGCGTTTACAAAATGCCATTCTACAAACAAACAAGTCCAAAAATAATAGCTTAAACGTGATAATCACACAGTTTAAGTGTTCTGATTATGTTTACCACGATCAAGATCATTATGATGTGTATTACTTCGTAGTGTGTTTCACGATTCTTCTTCTGCGATTTCTCAGAAGAACGAACAACATCAAATATTGAAGAAGCAACGATCATCAATCTTTCTGTAACAAAGACAAAACATTCGCAATCTTCAAAATTGATATTTATTCGTTTCTTACAAAACATTAACTTGTAATCTTGTAATCCTGTTTCAACGTACAAAGCGATAACAAATTTCGATTTGTTTTAAGTATGTTTCTCTTAAAATAATAAACACTTGCTTGACACAGTAACTAAACAAAACCTTGAGATCGAAAAACTATTGTGTTAGGTTACGTATCATTATATTAATCATATATTAAGCATTATGGAATTGTTTTCATCTACATTTTCGTATGATGAAAAGACTAAAAAACATCAGTTGCCATTTGAATTTGGTTCTACTTATACTCCAAGGGTTTCATATCATTTCAATCCTAAGGTATCAAATTATCATTATGGTGTAAGGCATCCTATGAAACCTTTCCGTTTAATGTTAACAGATCATTTAGTTTCTGGCTATGGTCTTCATAAAATTATGGATCTCTACGAAACTAGATCTGCCACTCATGATGAATTAACAGAATTTCATTCAGAAGATTATATTGAATTTTTAGCTAAAGTCACACCTGAAAACATAAGTAAAATGCCGAGAGGTACTTTTGAAAAATTTAATATTGGGGATGACTGCCCAATCTTTCAAAATATTTATGATTACAGTACACTTTATGCTGGTGCATCCTTAGATGCTACAAGAAAATTAATTAATGGACAATCTGATATTGCTATAAATTGGTCCGGTGGTTTACATCATGCAAAAAAATCTAATCCATCTGGTTTTTGTTATATTAATGATATTGTCTTATCTATTTTAAATTTACTTCGTTATCATCCCAGGGTACTCTATATAGATATCGATTTACATCATGGTGATGGAGTTCAAGAAGCTTTTTATACAACAGATAGAGTATTTACCATATCCTTTCATAAATATAATGGAGAGTTTTTCCCTGGAACTGGAAGTATAAATGAAACAGGTTGTTCAACAGGTAAAAAATTCGCATTAAATGTACCACTAGATGATGGTATTGATGATGATTCATATATCAATCTATTCAAATCCATAATAGATCCACTAATAATAACATATAAACCTACTGTAATTATTCAACAATGCGGTGCCGATTCATTAGGACATGATCGTTTAGGTGGATTTAATTTAAATATTAAGGCACATGGTGAATGCGTTAAATTTGTTAAATCATTTGGTATCCCAATGTTAGTTGTAGGAGGTGGTGGTTATACACCAAGAAATGTTTCACGTCTTTGGACTCATGAAACTGGTATTTTAAATGATGTGTTATTACCAATGGAACTTCCAGAAGGATTACCATTCAAAGAATCATTTGGTCCAGACTATACATTATATCCAGTCCTGGATGATTTGTACGAAAATAAAAATAGTAAAAAATACCTTGAAGACGTTAGAATACGATGTCTTGAAAATATTAGATATTTGCAAGGTGCTCCAAGCGTGAGAATGGATGCAGAAAGTATTCCAACTCAAGATATTAGTGCATTGACAGAAGATGAAGAATCCCAAATTAAAGAATTAAATGAAGATAATGATTTATGGCGAATGACTCAAATAGAAAAAGAAAATTATAAATTAAAAGAAATGATATAACATTAAATATTATATAAGAGAAAATAAAAATAAAAAAACCCAATAAAAAACTCTTTTTTTTATTATTTTTAATAGATCAATTACCAAAAACTTTGCATTGTTCTTGTTTTAAATGTGTTTGAAAACAGTTTAAATGTTGATTTTCATTATCATTTATCGACCAATTTAAATGAACTTTTTATTTTCGTTTCATATCGACTAACGTATCATCTGGGAAAAGAATAACTAGTCACGATTAATTAGTTTCATAAAATAATTGTTTAATTGTAGAAGATATCATGGATGAATATCTAATTAAATAGGGCTAGAATGCTGAGCTCCCAGCCAATCATATAGAAACTTAAATATACTGCGATTTTTTTGTTTCTTATACTGGTTGCAGATGTAATAATAAAATTATATCGAAATAGATTACTATTTAAATTTTGTTTTTGGATTTTAAATTATCCAAATTATCAGAACAATGTTATATTATAATGCCAACACTTTTCATTGACTGAAAAATGGTTTTGGATGTTTATTGATCATGTAGAGTCGTTGGGTCTACGATATGAGTAATAATTTCTGATAAGTTGTTCAAGGCGATTATTATACTTTCGAAAGAAAACGATTACAATTTGAAGTGATTATTGCATTTTATTAATTTTAATATTTAAATTTATCTTGTTTAAATTTTATTTTGAAAAATCAATGAAATCTTATGTATTGTTTGCTATTGCATGATGCAATTTGCATCCATCAACAAAACTGCGCAGTTCCTAACACTGAAAAGCACCAGTAAATAATATACATATACTAAAAGTATATAATACAAATTATAAATTTTTATATTTCATTTTCATCTTTATTATTAAAGATTGTGTAAAGTTCATGCTTCAGTATTAAGTTCAACACCACCAACAGCCCAAATTTCCATTTCATCTTCAAATCTATCACTAAACATGGCCTCAGCGTCACCACCGGCAGCAATTCTTTCTCTTTCAACATTAGCTAATCTCTTACCTACTCTCTTTGTATAATCACCAATAGATCTCATTTGAATAGCATTACCAACTATATTTTCCTTACTGGCACCTTCTGCAGAAATCTTAGTAAACCATTCGTTGAATGTATTCATTTCTGGTTCTTCAACTAATCTGAAGATGGCTAAGTATGCCTTTTCGGCTGCTAACTTTATTGGTATAACCATATCACGTAAGCAAGAAAAAACAGATAAACCTAAAGCATCAATAGATGGTTCAATACACTCATCAAATTTAAATCTTGCTAAAGTCCTTATGACAACTAAAGATAACCTTCTTGAATCAGTAGAATTAGAAACAGGTGCAATCATTGTCTTGGCTAATGTTTGTACCAATAATTTAATATTATCTTCGCCAATACATAAAGGAGATGAAGCGTTCACTTTAGAATAAGGTGAATGAGTTTCATTTTCTAATAAAAGTACCTTACCTGCTGCAACAATACCGTTTTCACTAAAGTAAACATTTGGAGAATTAATAGCACCAACTATATATTCAGCGAATTTATCAATTAAATCAGGTCTAATAATGTGTTGTGGAGCATCCTTTAAGAAAGAATTTAAGGTTAAAATAGCAAACTTTCCACTATCGCCTTCCAAATCAACACTTAAAACCTTTTCGGTTAAAATATTATTAGCTTCTTCATCGGATAAAATTTCTGATAAAGAACCAATTAATTTTGCATAGGCAACAGCCAATTTATCGTTACTAGCTAACATTTCTTCTTCTACTAAATTTACAACACTCTTCTTGGAAGATTCATTTAATTTAGAGCCTACTTTAATAACAACTTCTAATAATGCTTTTAACATAGCAGTCTTAACACCGTCATCAACTGCTTGTTTCACACCACCAACCAGTTCAATAACTAACGGGTCAACACGAGGTTGATATTCGATCAAGGTACCTAAAGCTTTAGCAGCACGTAAACGTAATGTTTCATTTGATGCATCAGATAACGACTTTACAAAAGTTCTTTGTAATTGAGGAATGAAAGGTCTCAAAAATTGAGGAATCTTAACAAATAAAATGTTCAAAGCAAATAATATGGCAGCTTTAATGTCACCATTAAATCTTTCACCAACAACACGAATCAATGGACCAGTGATAACACTAACAAAAGGCTTTAAGTTAGCAGCTGGAGTTTTTGAAACAACATCAGCAATGGCTAAAGCAGAAACTTCACGTTCATCGCTGGAACCATACATTAATCCATGTAAGAAAATCGGTAAAACACAACTTGGACCTCTTGGTAAAACGAAGGCTGCAAGATCTTGTCCTTGAGTTCCAATCATTTGAAGACTTTGCTTGGCAGGTTTTACTAATTTCTCTAACATAGGTTTGTCTACCTTTTTCAACAAGGTGGATAGAGCTTCAAAGTTACCTTTGACAATTCTTGGATCCTCATCGTCTAATGATAAAATCGCATTGGAAACAAAATCTGGAATGTAAACATCAAAATCTAAAACAGTGTTTTGAAAAAAAGTTGGTAACCTTTCTAAAACGACTACCCGTTTTTTGTAGTCATCATGTTTTAATAAAGACATAATTTGTTGTAATAATGGATGTAAACCTTCATCATCAGTAACCGACAAAAATACCTTGTTTAATGATGACTCGAGCGCATCAGTTTGTTGTTCTGACGAAGAAGCAACTAAGGAATCAACTAACCCATTAATTATAGTTGATAGACGCTTATACAATGAAGAACCAGCAACTTCTGCAAGAGAACCCAATGCAGATGCTCTGAAGGCGTCGATCGGTGAGGCTATCAAAGTTGGAATCAAAATTGGGAAAATAACATCAGATTTAGTCGACATAATATCTTGTAGACCTAATAAAGCATTATCAGAGCTATCAGAAGATTCAAGCATATGTAACATATATGGTAAGATTTCATCAATAGCAAGCTTTCCTACTATGTTTTGGTATGAATCAAATGCACTGGCAGCCGCTTGTCTAACAGACTCATGAGAATCGATTAAAGTTTCACGTAAAATAGAAACAATGATCTTTTGGAACTCAATCATAGATTCTTCAGTAGAAGATTCGATTAATTCGTGTAAAGCTATACAAACACCTTGTCTGGCCTCTGGATTTGTAGATTCTTTCAAGGATTCTTCCAAAGTTGGTAATAGTTGAGATAAAGCATTACCACCAACACGACGAACAAGATCACCTAATGTCTGGGCTGCAATGTTTCTTAAAGTACCCGATGATGATGCTAAGTTTGTGACAATCATACTAGTTAAGGTTGCTAAAATTTCCTTCACAGTACGTGGTGTATTTGGAACCAAAGCCTTCCAGATATCAACTGTAGTGGCACGAACAATACCAGATGTGTCATTTCTACAAACAAAAAGTGCAGCCAATATTCTATCACGACGTTCTTGGCCCAACACTTCAACCAATTTGTTGGCAAATTCACCACTATGATCACCTTCTTCTTCAGAGAATTCGTTTTTAGAGGAAATACCAGTAACTTGAAACAATAATTCACCAGATAATTGAACAGATGATAAACGAATACGTTCATTTTCATCAAACATACCTCTTTCTAATTCAGGTAACAATAAGTCGATAGCTTTGGTAGCATAGTTTTTAACAATTAATTTACCAGCTTTTAATGCAGTATCACGAATCTCTTCATCGGTGTCAGCCAGTCCAGATAAAATTGGTTGAATAATTTGGTTGATATATGGAGCAAACTGGGCACCAAGACAAATTGGAATAAATAACATTAATGGCATGAAACCTTCTCTTACGTACGAACGATAATTGGTAACACCAGCCAATATGGTTGGTAACAATTCGTCAAGTTTAGATAAACCTAAACCGTTGATTACTTCGGCTAAAGCTTGTGCAGATCCTAAACGGTCACCAGATTTTGTTTCATCACTTAATGTATCTAACAAACGTGGAATCAAATCAGGGAATTGTGCCTCGCCCAATCTTTCAACTAATGCACCTAAAGCACGAGCTGCAGTGGCCCTAGTGTTTGGAACAGGATCAACCATTGCAATTTCAACTTCATCAACTAATTGCTGTAAGTATGGTATTAAATCGTTGGTGTCAACTAAAATGGCCATATTACCAACAATCTTACAAGCCTTTCTTTTGGTATTTGCTGATCTTTCGTGCATACCACGATGGATAATGTGGATTATCAATGCCAATGATGGACCATCGATATAATGGACGAATTGGGTCCTAATTAAAGCGTCTAGGGCGTCTTCAGTGTATTTGGTTGGATCACCAATAGCTTGAAGAAGAACTGGAACTAATTTTTGAATTTCTGGGTTTCTAATGACTTCACCAAATCTTTTCAAGGATTCATCAGCAGCTTTACGAACTTCTTTATGAGAGTCATTTAAAACACCAACAATTTCTGGAACAATTGTAGATAAAGAAGCCGACAATTGTGTTGGATCAAGATAAGCCATATTACCAAGCAATTCAACAGAACCTCTCTTGGTTCTCCAAGAAATCTCATCCAAGTTAGAAATCGCAACAGGAATTAATTTGGACACACCATAACTGGTTGTTTGACCCATGATGGCCTTAGTGGCTTCTGCGGTAGCGTCACGAACTTCTGGAACTTGATCACCTAAGTTCTTCAAAATGTTAGGTAACACTTCGATTACATAAGGTTCAAAAAACTTTTTTAAGGATTTAGACAAATACTCAAAGGCAAATGCAACAGATTCACGACGTTTGGCTTCTTTTTTGTCTTCTGCCGCTTCATTTAAGTTACGGATTATATCAAAGTCAGACAAAGCAGAAATACCATAACCTTTAACAAGACCAGAGATACCCCATGCAGAACCCTTACGAATAACAACGGGCAAAGATGAGTCAAATAGCTTGCCCATTAAATCGCCAATGTGGTGATCAACTTGTGATCTGAATTGGAATACTAATGGAGCAATACATTCAGAGATAGCTTGTTGAACATCTGAGGATGGAGTATCTAATGAAGTTAAAAGCCTTTCAATAATAGTATTGATTCTTGGGTCATTTTCTTGTAGATGTCTAGCAAGCGTACCATAAAGAATAATGACATTTTCCTTAATGATAGTTTCGATATCTGAAGTTAATGAGGTTTCAAAAATTGGAATTAATTCTTCAGATTTAGCGGCACCGTGCAATTTAATAGTTTCAATACCAGCCTCCTTCATTTCTTGGCGAACCAAATGTTCCCTATCGCCCAAAGCACCATCGTTAACCAAAAATTGAACTATTTGAATAATACATTCGTTTTTTTCTGGTAAATTCGTTGCTAATTCTTTCAGAGAAATAGCAGCAGTACTTCTTTCTTGCCATGGATCTTTACGCTCAGAGGCAGAAACACAAACCAAACCAAATTCATCTACAAGAGCTTCTAATGGGGCTGCTTTTTCTTTATAAAAACTCATTAACTGTTCAAGATGTTTGGTTAGAGAGCCTGGTGTCTCTTTTTCTAGATGCAAAACTGCAGCTGCAAAGGCACGGGCTGCAAACAGACGTAAACCACTATCATCTTGATTGAAAAAGTCAAATAATTTTACCAATAAATCTTCATTAATAGCAAACTTGCTGCATTCCCAAATAAAATCAGCAAGTTCACGATTCCCTGGAACTGAATCAAACCTACAAATAAATAGTTCAGGAGAAAAGGTCATGAATGGTTCTAATTCAAATTCATTGTCAAGAACTTCCAAGACAGTAGTACGCACAAACGGATTTGATGATAATAAATTGGATAAAATGATACTTAAATCCTCATTGGTTGGTGCGACAGAAATATTTTGACATAAAGAATTAAAACAATCTTTTGCGATTTTTGCCTTAGATGCCAAACCTAGAAGTGACAATAAAACATTAATGATAGGCAATCTTGAAATAGAAGGATCTTCAAAAACGTCAGCATGAACTGATATAATTTCCATGGCCAACATCAAGTGTTCTTCTTCTTTATCTTCTTCAACAAATTCTGTTCTGGTTACCGGCTTGTCTGCATTTTTTATGGCAACATTTTTCCCTTCCTCCAAAACGCTAATAAGTAAAGGTAACAAGTAGGCCAAACTAATAGAATCTAGTGCATTTTGATTAGAGACAAATTTTACTCTGAATAAAACTCTGGAAAGTAATTCGTCCAAATGTTCTTCTAAATAGTTACTAGGAATTGCAGAAATCTTGTGAACACGTAAAATAGCCAAACCCAAAAACAATCTAATCGATCCTAGTCTCTCAGAAGTATTTCTTGATAAATCTAAAAATGTTAAAATCCCAAAAGTTCCAATGAGGTTGAACATATTTTTTTGTTGAACAAGCATTAATAGGCAGGACACTGCAGATGGAAACCAAAGATTATCACCGTTTTCGACTAGAAGAGCATCATCACTCAAATTTTTGATTAATTGGATTCCGCTTTTTAATCTAAGAGTAATAGAGCTAATATCCTTTCTAATCCTCGATTCCTTTGCAAGTTGTTGATCAACAAGTTCCTTTTCTTCCTTGGTGTACTTTTTAACTACCTTATTTGCTTGCTTCTTTCTTACACTTTCCTCCCATTTTAGAGTTTCGTAATCCCTATTGTTTTTGTCAACCACTTTTTTGGCATTTTCCTTTTCCAAGACATCAATCACCATACAACCCTCTTCACCAGCATAAATTTCAAAATCTTCTTCTGTATATTTAGTGATTGCAGCAGTATCTAAATTTTTTTCAATAGCTTTTACCACTAACTTAGTAGCTACTTGAGGATTAATAAAACAAACGTAGGAGGCTGCTTTTAGCGCACACTTATTAATATTGGTATCTTTTAATTCTTGACTCATAGAAATATTAATAGCTCCATCGATAATCTGTTGAGCATGTTTGCCTACGATAATAGATGGATCAAATTTAGCATTTAGTACTAATCCTGCCCAACCATTCTTGAGATTAAGTAATTCGGATTGTGATAATGTTAAAGCCTCAATTAAAACTTTTTCTAGAGCTGCCTTGTTTTCAACTGGCTGAGAGATAGCATTAAATACTGGTGTACTAAATCTAAATGAAATATCGTCCAAAGTATTATCTTTTTTAGATTCAATTCTTTTTTCCAAAGATTTAATAACACTCAGCCCAGTTATCTCGGTTTCTTGACAGAATAAATATTTTAATAATTCCACTGAACGAAGACGCTCAGCTGATGATAGAACAGTCGACATAGTAATCGATACTAGTGCATCCCCAAAAATGTATTCAGAAGGAAAAGACCTTATGATATCTACAATTTTCTTTTTAAGATCTTCCTGATTTGTTAGGTAAGCATTATGGATGTATTCAATACAGGAAAAAACAGTATAGTGTTCATGTTTTTGATTGTTTAGTAAAGTATCATTGACATATTCTAAACAATCATCTTGGAAAGTCTGAATAACTGACTCAGAGGCAAATTTAGAGTTACTCAAAAATGCAGAAAACCAACATTTTTTTAGGTTTAATTTTTTATCTTTGAATCCATTAATAATAATTTTATCAAGATCAGAATTAGATGATTCTAAATAAAAAAAATGCGTAAAAAAAGCATTCAACATTGATATTAAGGCTACTTCGTTGGATTCCTTGGAAATATATAGTGATAATCCCTTGACAATCTTTAATGAACATTCTTGAACAAAAGTTGGAATGTTCAACAAAATTTTGGAGGCAAGACCTTTATAATCAGCATTCAAATTTGATTTGATGTTCTTGAAAACTTCATCAATAAACTTTGAAAGGTCTTCTGAAGAAGCATACTCTCCGTCTAAAGATGACAACAACATGATAACAGAATTTACAGCAGCATTTTTAGTTGCTTCTTTGGAAGTTTTAAAAGAAGAAAATGACTGAGACATGACCTTGGAAGAAACAAACATGTGCAACAAATCAACTTTTTTTGAAGAAACTCCATTATATAACTCGCCAGAAACTGTAAAGCCAACTTCTGGAGCTCTTAAATTCGCCTTTTCTATATTTGGGGTAAAATGCTCCTCGAAGTAGCTATCCGTAATAAATTCTCTCAAAAATGGTGCAAGTGCAATTTCCAAACAAAAAGAAGATGGGGGAACCTTTGCAAGAATAACTTCTTTACCAATAAATTTGCAATATTTTTCCACATAATTCTCTTTTAGCAAGCTATATAATCCAGGTTGTGTAGATGATAATTGTAAAAATGCCTGAGTTAATGCACCCATAAAAACGACAATACCTGTTATGGGTAATTTAGCCACTGTGTATTTTTCAAGTAAATAATCCATAATAATTGTGGCATACTCAATAGAGTTTTCTTGGTTCTTAAAAATGCGAACAAAGGTTTTCGTGGATTGTTGCAACATACAATGACGGATTCTACTTCTGTGTTGGTTTCTCTTTGAAATAGTTTTTTTAATATCCTCCTGATTGTCGAGTGTTGTTTCAATACTGTAACTGATATAACAATAAGTTTGAAGAAGTTTTTGGATTGTAGTTTGAAAACGTTCTTTGTCTTCTCCAGCATAGACTAGAAATTCGTTGACCCATTCAAGTAAATTTAAATAATCTACCAATGCTTTGCAACCAGGTGATGTGGAAATGTTTTCCAAAACAAAATTGATATATTTGTCTAATAATCGAGGTTCTAAATTTAAAATGTCTTTCAAAATTGAAGTGACCAAATTTTTAGACTTATTGTCTGTATAATGCATGAAAGTCTTTAATAAAGTTATTGAGATTCTACCAAGTTGTGGTGCTTCTAATGTTTGACTTTGAACTAATTGTTGTATACTTTGCAAGAATGGTACTCTAACGGACACTTGCGAGTCATTACAACGCTTTTCCATTAAAGAGGAAATTTCTTCCCAAGTCGAAATAGAAGTCATAGTTCCACTCTTGATGAAATGAGTTTTAATCTCTCGTTGTTCTATCTTTGTAGCATAAGTTTTAACCTTGAACGATCTTCACATATATATTTTTTTTTCTATTAGTAGAGCTCAAAAAATTTTCACCGTCAAGCATGATTTTAGAAACAAGTACAATTGTTAGCAAGTCAATATCAAATTATTAAGTTATGATTATAAAAATATATATATACGTTTGCAAAATGCACTTTAATAAAAATATAATACAATTTAGAAATTTGCTACCATTTTTGGAATGGTACCCATACATCTGTAACAGCGCCTTCTTTATTCACAACAAAAAAGTACTCAAATTGGCCCATAACGATACATGAGTGTTGCGGTAAAATAGCCAATTTTGTACCCAGTTCGAAAAATCTCGAGCTACCATCATTTTCCTTTTTATATGGCTTCAAAATTCCATGTTCCTGAGAGACCCGATCCACATACCATTTAATATCATAAGGCGACTTCTGCAAAAGATCTCTCATTGGGATGCATAACCCGTGTCCTTTAAAACTAGATGCTTCCTTTGTTAAAGACAAGACTCCTGTATTTGTTAGCATTTCTTGTCTACTTTTGTATGAGGAAATGACTGTTGATAAAACATATCCAGCAATTTCAAAATCTTCAATACAACCTGTGGATAATTGTTGTAAGTCATACAAGCAATAATTACCGCAATGTATTTCTAATTTTCCGAACATCTTTGTTCTTAAATACTGAACAAATTGAAAATCATTCATAATCCTTAAAGAATTAGTGGTCGGCGTGGCTCCTACAGAAAGCACCAATCTATCAGAATAACATATCGGATGTTTTTCTTTGACATACTTACTTGCTTCATTAACGGAAATAATTTCTTCTAGTAGCAGTTTTTGTGCATCAGCAATACTTTTCGAGGAATAACTATGGCCTGCATGAGCATAAAAACCATAAAGCTTAACGACTTCAAATACATCGTCACAAGCCAATCTTTCTATCATTTCTTGAAATTCCGGAGAATCATTAGGTAAACCTGCTCTATGTGTACCCATATCTACTTTGATAAAAACTGACCATTTTTTATTGTTTGCTGGCTTACCAAATTTAACAAGATTATCCAAATGTTCAATATTGTCCGCAAATATTCTTAAATTATCCACTCGTCTTGATAAACTACTCAATTCCCTAATAGTTTCAGGGATACAAGAAGGTAAACCGTAGCATATATCTTTAACATAATTCTTACCCATTTTCTCCTGGTAATTCAAAAGTTCTCGTGCTTCCTTGATAGTTGAGACGACTACTGAATCATATGGGTTATCAATAAAGCCGTGACCTAACTGTTTAAGGGTCCCTTTGATGGTCTTGTGAGTCTTTATATGAGCACGAAATAGTATCGGCTCTTTTGTTAATTCATTAAGTTCACTTATATTTTTTAGCATCACCCTGCAATTTTGGTCAAATTTATCCTCCTGAATGACAAAGCAAGGTGTTGGTAAATTTTCTAGCGTGGTACCCCTAAAAGTTGATAAAATATTACTCATTAAACTATTCTCGTCTACTAGAACTACGTATCAATAACAGTTTTCTTCCAGTAGCCATCTCTAATTTTGTTTGTCAATTAATAAAAATCCAGGCTCTTTCATATATATGTCCATCAAAGAAATGGCTCGAGAAAATTAATATTCAGGAATGTCAGCACACCGGGTTTAGGAAAGCTGTTGTTGTGATAACATAATTATCGCAAAGAAAGTGACGTCTCCGCGGAAAAATGATCTTTTAGCAAAAGAGAATTTTGTCATTCTATTTCAAGTAAAATATATTATAAATATACTAAAGCAATTTTATATATATTCTTATAATATATCGGCAATCTAGTTTCTAACACTCAGTGTTTAACGTTTTTCTATTTACTAATTGAAGTACAAATTACAGCTTTGCCGCACCCTATCCCACAACAAATGCAGGATAAAAAAGGAGTATGACCAAATATTCTGTATATTTTGACATAAAAATGCATATATCCAAGTATGTATTCTGTTAAGACATATTTCCCATATTTCAAACTATTAAGCCAGTTCATACCCTTAAAATTCTCATATATCATCTTTGGAAAAGGAACGTAAAGTAGGGGAATTATCATTGAAAATGAGTGCTTCATTCTGTTCCTTGGTAAATCTTGCGATTTCTTCATATAAAGTTTTTCTTACACTCTTCAGTCCCTTGGATATCTCTAAACAATCCAAACATCTTATCATTAATTTTATATCATTGACCAACACAGTTGTCTTGAAAATGAACTTTATAGCATAATCAACAGGAGGTAAAGCACCTGGTGATGCCATATTTTCTAAGCTTAACATTTCAAAATCAGCTTCCTCTATAAAGCTTTTTGAATGTTTTTTTTTACGCATTTTTCTGGCAAAACTGGAAGTACTTCGTTGTTTAAAAAATGGTCTTGGTGGGCTTTGTGAAGAAGAATGTATTTTTGACAATGGGTCAATTGATTCTTTGAACACTGATTCTGCCTCCTTAACTTTTCGTCTCATTTTGTAAAGTGAAGGCATTCCTAATCCTAAGGTATTGTAATTGCTGGAAGACTGATCAAAATATTTGCATCTACTGTCAAAACTTCTTTCGTCGTTTTCATTTTTTTGAGTACAAGGTTCTTTTACATTATCACTCTCTCTGGCATCGATAATGATAGAAGACCGATTTCTGGAGTTTTGTGAAAAATCTCTAGTGTCATCACTTCCATAGTCCTCGTCAACTGACTCTCTGTCGCTGTCCTCACTTGAACTGCAAGCACTAGAGTCAGTTTCCGAATACAAATCCGTGGACTTGGTTGAACTTTTGCGTAAGTTACTACCTGGGATCGGTTCTTCAGCGTTTAATTTCAATTCGTCATTGAAAAAATTATGTTCATCCAACTTCATCGATGTTAATTCGATTTCTTTGCTTAATCTAGATTTTCTTTTCTGCTTTCCAGAAAAAGATAGTGAATTCCAACGATCATGAAACTTTAGTGATGGAGAAGATAACCCAGATGGAATCAATGTATTATCAGACGTCGAAGTTAAAGATGTACCAGACCCTCCATTGGAGACCATATCAGTATTATTTTTTGAGAGGCCAGTATTGTTACGTTCTTCACTATTATTAGAAAAGTCGATGTCTGAACATTGTTTTCTTTCATTAATATTCAACAAACTATAGTCAAAAAACCCATTGTCAATTTCATTTAGTGCATTATTTAATTTCAACAATTTATTATAATCTATATTGGTTTGTAAATAGTTTTTAATTTTCACTTCATCTCCATTGTAGTATTTCTTAACTTGATCAACAAACATGTCTCGAAAAATATGGCATTCCATAAAAAGACCCTCTTCTTTTTTCCCTAAAATTGAATAAAACATTTCCGCAATCAAAGTATATAGTAATGGAATTTCATATAATTTGGCCATTACAAACAGATCTAGTGCGACAGGGGCCAATAGCCATTTTCCACTAGCATTGCCTGTGTAAAAGAACTCGGAAAGCGCCCTAACAGAGATGGTTGGCCAAGGTAAATATAGAGACCTTGGAATTATTAAAGGATCCAAATTCAATTGAAGATTAGAAAAAGTGCTATCTACACTTTCAGAAGCTGAACTAATTGAAAATCTCGTATTGTCACCGAAAATACTTGTTTTAGAAATATTGTCACCCTTTAAATCTTTTGAAGAATTTTTCTTTCTATAAAATGAAGGTTTTAGCTGTGAGGATTGAGATGATGAATTATTTAGTATTACATCGCTATCATTGTCTTCACTCTCATCCAGTAACTGTCTGTCTAAAGATAAATGATTTGCATTCAAACTCACTGGTTTCAATTCTGTTGTACCGGATGAACTTGCATAAGAACCGTTTCTTGAAGAAAGAGGACTTGCCATGCTTGAACGACGAAATTCATGAAATGCACCATTTTTCGAATAACTTAAATATTTGGGCAAAGGTGGTTGTGGTAATGATTCTTTCGGAATATGTTTTTGAGGTGGTAAAACAATATTTAGACAATCAAATTGCGCAGTGCGTGTGTCGTTATTTTCATTATATTCGGTAACTGGAAAACAAATATGTTGGTTAGGAGAATGACTTGTAGTTGTAGCGGGGTCGTATACGGACGATCTAGTAGGTTGTGAAGTGCGACGGTATTTTTCATCAACATCAGGATCAGCCGATGTGCTTCGTTCTTTTCGTTCAAATATTTTACTGTCAGAGTTTGCCAAAGAGTCGTCCGTTTTTGACACTGATTTAAGGGATTTAGTTTGTTGAAAAGGAACTCTAAAGGCCATCCCCCCAGTTGAATTTGTAAACCAACTTTTATTTCTTGAATTATCCTCATTTTCAATTTCATTCTGGTTGTTATAACTACTATTAAAGTCAGAGAAAGACGATGTAAAGGGGTCTTGGTTGAAATAATCATCGCTTTCATCACATAAAGTATCTTGTAACTGATGTTTTTTGTCTTCGTTACTTCGGTATCTATCGGTACCAATATTAGTATTCGCAGAAGGTTTTAAAAAACTTTTTGCCTCTGAGATACTATTTGTTCGCTGTATAACCTCTGGAAAATTAGAAGTGTCCCTCTGGAATTGCAATAAAGATGCAGAATTAAACTTTGGAGCAATATTAGACGATGAGTCGCCCGATGAACATTCAGAAATTCGACGATCACCAATTGAGCTCCCCCAATAATTTCCACGTGAGGCTCTCTGCCTTGAACAAAAATTACATGAATTTATTCCTTGTTCGTGTTCGGCAGATAAGGTCGTATAACCTTTAGATAGTAACATGTCAAAATACCTACCCCATCTCTTTCTTAGTAAATTTATAGGGACGCCAATAGCGTCACCCTCGCTAGTAACAATTTCGAGATCCGCAAGAGCTTCTCCGAATATTTCAAAAGAGTCCTTACCTAAAACCATGGAATGTGGTGGGAAAACAGATTTCACTGCAGTAAGCTGTACAGATGGCGTTATATACCGAATATAACCTTCAAACTGAGAAATACTGTTAGAGTCAAAACTTCCATTTCTAATTTCACTTTTATCTGTACTATCAGAAAATAATGGTTGCGCTATAGACTCTTCTGAATTATCTATATTGAGTGAGGTAAAATGAGTGCTATTAGCACTTTGATTTCTATGAGTGGTAGGATAGCTTGAATTAGGCGTTAAAGAAACCTTATTAAAAGCATTTATTAGTGGTAAACCAAATGATAAAATATAATCAAATTTCTGAACGCTTGAGCAATATTGATCCTTTTTTTCTGTTCCTAACAGCAAAGTTCTGTGCTGAGACTTCCAAACAAATAATTTCCAAAACCTATGTTGATGAATATTGTAATCTGGACATAAAATACTAACTCTAGTCCATCTTGCAGAAGGTATATCGTAAACAAAGCAATAAAATTGTGAATCAGAAACTTGTTCATGGTGACCGCCAATTACTATATTACTCCCAAAGTATGCTCCACTGGGAAATTGCAAATCAAATGATTCTCTTAAGGTATCTATTCTTTGTAAAGAATTATATGCCATTTCCATGCCTTTTGAATTTGGAGTTAAAGGTAGAGCTGCTAAAGGAGACCCAATTTTTTGAAATTTTTTTCCTGTACTATCACTATTATTATCACTATTTTCATTGTTTAGTGAGGATATTTGAGCATTGGGAGTATAGAGTATCAACGTTGGTACTTTTGCTTCATTATCTTCAACAAGAACTGAAAATGTTGTGTCTTGCGTTAAATTTATAGGTTTATCATCCACATTTGTTGTCAATTCAATATGATCCTTAGGGATGACGTCATATTGCCAACAATTCTTTGTTAGATTAAAAATATCAACATTTTGAATATTTTTATTTGAACTATCATATCCACCAACAATGACTAGTCTTGTATCTCTAAATTCGTTATTTGAATTCGTAATATGCATACTGTGATTAAATCGTGGTGAAATTCTTGGGTCATCACTTACTAGCGACCATTGTTTAGTAATTAAATCTAATTTCCAAAGTTCATTAGTGGCTATTAGTTCATATCCGTTATCAGGAGATTCTATGAGTCCGCCAAAAATAAATAAAAAAGAATTAATATGGCACATGGAATGAAATACTCTTCCAGGCATGGGGCAAAGAAGAGATCTTCTACTTTCATCATCACTATCAGTTTCTAAAGTTGTATATAACCTATACCAATCTCTAGAAATTAAATCTAAACAAAATGTTTCAGATGAAATCCATTGTGATAAACTTTGAAATTTAAGTCCTTTAGATTCATCTTTTGCAAAATAAAAGATCAATTCTTTTTGTAATTGCGTTATATTTGATGATTTCAAATCTATCGGTATGGTTAGGCCACCAGTAACAAATATATTTGATCCTACTAATATGACTGCTGCACCTGTTCGTAAATCTAATGTTAATTTTTTTCTGATGTTTTTATCTATTTGTTGTGTTTCTGGTATATCTGGTAATTGAGGAAGATTTAGTGGATAGCAGGTACATGTTGATGGTTGCAACAACGCCATTATTGTTTAATTGATTTATTTTATTAATTCTCGATTCAATTGGACAGTGACTAAAACAAGTTAGCAGTCGAATTAATTAAGTATTTGGATAAATTAAGTAGAAGTACATTTGCGGGGTGATTCAAAAAGGGTTGCTTTACTATAGAAAGGCTTTTGAAAAGTCATCTGAAAAATACGTCACTATGGAGACGTATAAAAAAATGAATACAAAAAAAAAAAACTTGAAAAAAATACAAATAATTTGGGACCCCTAATTTTCGAATGATGTAAATTCATTATTATGTAAAATATAAAGCTTACAAATTAAGAGGGTGTTCTATATATAGATGTGTAACTTCGTTGACACATAGATGATCACTGAACCTACGTACGGTTAACAAGTTCTTCTACGTGTGTATATTTGGAAACAATTATACAACACAACAAAAAATCAATTCAGTCACAATTGTTAATTTCTTTCATCATTTAAAGTGTGTTTAGGGACCCTTTTCAGAGTTACAACACTATAGATAACCAAGAAAGCCCTAGTAAACATAAACCTAAAGGAAAAATTTGAATAAAGCCCTTGCTCCCAGTGACAAAGGAAATAGATACCAAAGACCATAGTATACAGATGGTTAAAATTATCAATTTTAATAGAGTAAGTATCCTGATACACCAGTGATTATCTTTACTGAGTTTGAAAAAGATTGGTAAAATAATTTGTGAAAAAATAGCATTTATCACTTGTGGGAAAAGACAGTAACCTGATAATGAAATATATGTTATCAAATTAACATTTTCGTATGGTTTCGTTAGCCTCAAATGAAGAGACATTATTCCTAATACTACCCAACAGAGAACAAATAAGCTAGAAAATAAAGATTTAGCATGTGACACGCACACCGAGTAAGTGATTACAAATAACAGTGGTGCCCATAAATCACAATGAGCTGAAATATCTTCAATATTAGTGGCAAAATCGGATTCATTTCCTTCATAACTTAATTGATTTATTTGTTCTGCCGAGGATTCTAACAATTGTCTGGATGGGAAATGTGGGTAAACAATCTTTTTCAACGTAGTATTGATTTCGGTGATATCTCTTTTGATAGTTTCAAAAACACTTTCGTCTAAAGTACCTCTTTTCATGGTACTTGCCCCAGCGTCTCCATCTGTAAGAACAGATTCGAATTGACCGGCTGTATCCAAAAAGGGGTTTTGGACGTTAGATTCAGAAGCAAGAAATGCTGCTGTTGATTGTGTGTCTTTTGGGGTGTCTGCTTCTATAAAGTCTGACATTTATGATGTGATTTAAATTATTTATAATGTAGAAAGAATTGTTTCTCTTGTACAACTACGTTTTTCATTCTTATTTTTGTATTGGCTGAAATTGCCGCTCGCATTTTGCTTTTCGTTCTTGTTAGGAACTTTATTTTTGGTAGTCGTCATAAGCGATATTGTCACTATTTGAAGAACCAAGGCCCATTATTAGGTTATTAAAATTTTTAAGAAATATAAAGAGTAATCAAGCTCATAATTCAAATATATATTTGTTGCTCCAAACTTTACTTGCAAGTATATCGTGTTTTAAAAAATTTCGTAAGCTTGGGTATCTATGCAAATTTATAAAGTCGAATACATTCACTTGAAAAATCTCACTCTATAAACATTATAGGAAGAATCATCTTGAATATACGTTTACAAAATTTTGGTGTCATTTTTAAGATGTCGAAATTTACGTTTATTTTTATCACTTTACAAACGAACAACGAAGCAACACAGAAAACTGTAAGGATCGCTACACGAAAAACTGGATTATTTTTCAGAAAAAAAAAAATATAACATAAAATCAAACACTAATTTTAGTGAACTTTATTGAAATCAAATATACAAAAGAGGAAGAACAAAAACTGAATTAGATCTTTGGTCCTATATCGATACTTGAATCAACAAAGCATAAGAGGAACAAAACGAAAATGCAGTTTTCAATTACAGCAAATTTGATATTGACATGTTTTTTAGCAGTAATTGCTAATGCCCATAATGTTTTATTACCATCTTATGGTCGTAGATGTTTTTTTGAAAACTTAAATAAAGGTGATGAATTATCAGTATCCTACCAATTTGGTGATAGAAACCCAAATTCACACTCTCAATTATACGGTGATTTCATGTTTTATGGTTCTGAAAGAAATGAATTATTAAGATCTGAAAAATCTACTTCTCATGGGGAAGTTTCTTTAACTGCACCATACAAGGGTAAATATCAATTTTGTTTTGTTAATGAAGAAAGTATTTCAACTAAAGATGTTACTTTCAACATTCGTGGTGTCGTTTATATTGATCCAGAAGATGAGGATTCTGATACTTTAGATAGTGCTGTGAGAAAGTTATTTAATTTAGTCAAAAGTGTTAAACATGAACAAGGTTACATTGTTATCAGAGAAAGAACTCACAGAAATACAGCTGAATCTACTAATGATCGTGTTAAATGGTGGTCAGTTTTCCAACTTGGTGTTGTTATAGCTAATTCATTATTTCAAATTTATTATTTGAAAAGATTCTTTGAAGTTACTTCATTTGTATAAGGGTTTAGCTAGATTTAGATTAATTGAATATATAAGAATCCCTATATATGTTGATAGTTATTAATAGTTTTCTTATTGCCAATTTCATCGGATAAATTTAAAAATGACGATAATGATAACGTTGCGGGGAGTAGGGATGGATATGCCACTCGGGAAATTAAATATCGATATTTACGTATCATAGAAAATAAGATTTGACTTAATTTTTATGTCTTAAAATACAAAAAGAGCCATCTAAATTGTACCTTTTACTGTATGGAACAATTTCGTTTTTCAGTAAACTCAATTCAATGCAGCACATTCTTTCGCCAGGTTGCAAACGATATAAAGTGAGTGAAAATAAAAAACTAATACTATCAAGTAAAAAAAACCATAATAAGTGAAACTCCAACATTTCCAAGAAAGAACGTGTACAAGCAATAATTTCAAATATGGAAAGATACTAATAATGACTAATTGTGTTTTCATTAATAGTTATAGTACTTAGATAATCATATATAGTTGGAACAAAAAAAAATATTATGATGTTAAATAGCTTCACGTAGTCTGTAAGGTTTATAAGGAAGAGTTACTGGGTTTCAATATGAAAAAATATTGAGAAATGCCACCTCCTAGAATCGAACCAGGGTTTCATCGGCCACAACGATGTGTACTAGCCACTATACTAAGATGGCAGAATTTTATGTTGATATTGTATATCAAAATGGTCATGTCAACATGAAAATTATACAATCGAATTACGAAACAATAAGTGTTATTAATCAAGAATATTCAGAGAATATTCTCCTCAAGAAATGGTTTTATTTGGTATAATTTTCAGCAAGTTATGATTAAATTAATATTAACAATTAACCTTTAGAAAACTTCGTACAAAATGTCAAATAAGAAAAACAAAGTTGAAACCCAAACAAACATGAAACATGGTGTGTCAAGCTGAAAAGCAATTTAATGGAATTACTCAAATAGGAAATTAAATAAGACACATTACCCAAATAGGAATGAATTAGTCTGATCTGAAACAATTAACGAAAATCTGAGAAACTGTAGTACAACAAAAGTACGTTGTCCAAATGAATCGACGACATTTGAAGAAATATAAATATCAGCATTATTTATCTGATATTCTGATTATCAAGAATCTATAGTTTATATTTAAGTTTATGTTTTGTATATAAAACAAGCGTTAGGTACAATAATAAATATAGCAATAAGAACGATAATATAACAAGACTAGTTTGAGTAACTAAATAGAATATATTAGTTTTACGATCCAGGCTATCTGAGATAATATGCTTTCATTAGTCATATTATCGACTGCGCTTCCCATCTGATTTGTTTACTGTTTCACCCCTTAAAGCACCAGTATACTTTACAATATGATTGTTATTTAGAGGATAGGACCACTATATCCAAGATAATATAAATGTTTCCATCTAATCCAAATCCAATTTTGTTTAATAATTTGATAATAAGGTTTAGACAAGTTTAGAATATATCCAGGTTGAAATTGGAATCGTGAATGTTGGTTCAAGTTGAGAAAAAGAGAAGTAATTAATTTAAGGGAAATAATTAATGTACCAGAAAAAGTGATTAATAAGTTAAACTAAAAGGAATAATAAGGTAGTGGAAAAGAAACCAGAAGTTAATAGATGAGAGAGTAGAACCCAAGTGATTAGAATAATAATTGGAGAATAATATTGAGAAAAGTAGATCTAATGATGAGAACACGTGGAACGTAACAATGAGTTAACCCATAATAATTAGGAATAAGTAGCACAGCAACTATTAGTTGAGATGATGTAAAGGTAAACAAAAGATAAGATAAGAAAATGGTAATGAAAGAGAACTCTGTAGAAGTAAGTTAAAAGAAACACTGGTATAAGGATTTTGAGGGAATTACCATTACTTAGGAAGGAGGAAAAGAAAGAGAGAAACATAAGAACAAGATGAAAAGGAATTAACATAAATGAGAGAATCATGAATGTCTAAAATAATTTAGTTGCGCTTCCAAAACGTATATAAAGGACATGAATTGTCTTAAGTTTATAGTTTTTAGTTTAGGTTTATATTATATATTATTTTTTACGAAGATGTTGAATAATCTTCTTATTATTTTCTGAAGACATAAAGGTGAAAGGTATAAAAAATTATTCTAATTTACTATATACAATATTCTCGAGATTTTCCATCCTCGATCTTTCTCTTTGAAATATATATTTAAAAATTTAGTTTGTTGTTTTTTGTAGATTTCAACATGAAAAATTTTTTTTGTCGCAGATCTTGTTTTTCCGTTTTCTCGACAACATGGATTATTGAATTGAACATTTGTCCTGATAAAAACTGCGGTAGAAATGATTACGTGAAATCTGAAAAATCGATAAACTGTCTGCTTGTTGATTTTAAAAAAAATTGGTGAGAATTTTGCGTTCTTACTTTTATTTCTTCTGATTCTTAAGAACCATTACAACCACGTCTTTTAGATTATGTTTTATATCTCTTCCACGGTATGAACTTTATGAATGGTCACCTGTTTAAAAAGACGGAAGGAAACCGATTATATCAGTGGGGAAAGTATACATATCAAAAATAACGGGTATTAAAGTCTGGTGGAAGAGGCTATTTAATTTGCCAAAAATCACATTTTAAAAAACTGGGGTTAAGAAAAGCAGCTAACACACATATATTGTTTGTTGTGTACTTTTCAAAATACTTTTTCATTTTCTTCATAAATTTAATCAAGGAAGTCGTATGTCTATACTGTTGGGCAGCATTTTCTAAATGAAAAATTCCTTTT